>QEOT01009361.1:11201-45992 GCA_003123785.1 Pterocarya stenoptera | reverse complement strand
TTTTTTTTTTTTTTTTTACAAGTAATATTTTTTTTGTTTGTTATTATTACATGCAAATATCATGCTTTTGTTGGTGTTAGAATGTAATAGTAGAGTGTTTTGGTTTGCAAGGCAACTTGCATGCATTTGTGTTTGATTTGCATTTGTCCTCTCACTTTACTTTTAAAAACAAATTACTTTTAAAAACCAAGGCAACCGAAGCTGGAATCTTGTGAATGTGCTGGACTCTCCAGAATGTGCTGGAATCTTGTGAATTTGGACTTGAATATTGGGCAGATATTCTGACTACTTGTAGATTGAGAAGGCAAAAATGTTGTACAAAGAGATGGTAGGGTCTAATTTCACAATAGAGCACTGTTGGTATCTTTTGAGATACCAACCAAAATGATAGCAATACATATCCACTTTTGGTAAGAAGAGAAGGCCACAACAAAATGTGTGTGGTGAAGTTGCTATTGATATAGCCGAGGAGGACCTGGAGGTTCTTACTGAGAGACTTCTAGGCAAAAAATCTAAGAAAGAAAAAGAGAGGAAGCGGAAGTCGATGAAAGGCAAAGAGGTAGAGATCAAGATTGCGTTAGCTAAAATGACTGAGAATAGAGCGACGACCATGGAAGAGCAGAGAAAGAAACAGTTGAAGGCTGATCAAAAAAGCGATGCAGTATTTGAACTAAAGAATAAGAAGTTTAAGGCAAAGATAATGATGCTAGATCTATGTGACATGAATGCCATATAGCAAGAATATTTCTGTAATATTCAACTAGCAATTTTTTAGGAATTGAAGTCTTATTCCTGAGGTACATCTACATCTCATTCAACACTTGATTGAGGTGTCTAACTTCTAATGTTGGTAGTATTAATTTTTTTGAGAATTTAGTGGCTGTCTAGCCACATGTGGGCTAGATAAATATGTGGTTGGGTAGCAACTAAATGTGTGGACTGTGGATTGTTTTGGTAATTTGTGAACTGAATATTATCTTTTGTACTAGAAACTGTGTTGAAAATTCTCTTCTGGTATTTATATGGACTCTTTTGGATTGTTTTGGTAATTTGTGTTGGTAATTTGTAGACTGTTTTGGTAACTTTTCTGACTCTTTTGATATATAAAGAGGTATTTATATGGACCGAATTTAGACTTGAATTTGGAATCTTGTGAATTTGAACTTGAATGTTTTGGAATCTTGTGAATTCCTTTATATGAATTCAGTTCTTGAACATTAAACATGAAGTGAATTTGGAGTGAAGGAGATGGCAGTTTTTTTTCAAAACATGAAGTGCTCTTTTTGCACAGGTTCTTGAACATTAATGAAAAACGTGGAGTGAAGGAGATGTAGTGAAAAACGTGAGTAAACGACATATATTATGTTTATGCCAATGTAGTGAAGGGCTATTGGCATCAGAGAGGGAAAAACGTCTAATTTGTGCCAATGTAGCATAGCAGCCTGAGTAAAGTTGATGTGCTAATTAAGTGACTTGCTCTTTATTGCTAATTAAGTTGATGCTAATTAAGTGACTTTGATTTCATACAATAAAATATCTGATGTTTATTTGTAAAATATTTATTTATTTATTTTTGTAAAATATTATTAAAATATATAATATTATATTATTATTTTAACTTTAAAAAGGCTAATCTAATATAAACTCACATAATCAAAAATTAATACTATAGTCAAAAATTAAAATTCTAAGTCAAATTTTAGACTTACAATGGCTAGTGCTCTCATGAAGTAGTAGAGAGCATGTACTTTGTATGGCATTCTTTATTTATTTATTTATTTTTTCGAAAATCTGTTTAGATGTTGGTTTCAGGAACAAAAAGCCGATCACCTAATTAGGTAAGACATCTTGAAACAAAATGAAGTCATGCATTAATGTATAACTTTAAAACATACACATACATCCATGCATGCATGTATAATGTATATTATTATTAAAATTAGTTTACGTACAATTCTTAAATAAAGATTGTTTATATATAAGTCTATATAATTATATTTTAAAAAAATTTAAAATTATAATAATATCATGTTTAAAATAATATTTTTTTTATTCTATTCATCAATAAAACTGCACACGCAATCATTTATTCAGAATTACAAATAGAAATATTATTATTATTATTATTAATAAGTATATGAAATGAAAGACATGGAATTTTCCAGAGAGGCCCACTACCACCGCTTTAATGGACAACGAATAATTTTATAGCCTTTCATCTGATCGTTGCATCGTCTCTGAAAAAGACACATGCATACAGCAAAGGAAAAGTAGGCCACAAGGTTCCATGCTCCTTTACGGCTATACCCATACCATGACTTGGATTATTCTGCCTAGCTGTTTACGCCCGGCCCTTTTTTCCTTTCAATCCGGTTATATATGGTGGTTTGCTTTGCTCTTCTTCATATATATAAATATAGAAGCTTTACAAGAGTCTTAGCTAGCTGTTGATGACGACGACGACGACGACGAATATGGACAAACTTGTGATTGTGGATGAGAAATTCTGCTACCCTGAAGAGACCCATCTCACTGCCCGCAAGACCTCCGTTTTTTTCCCCGGCGACGGCTTCGTCGTCTACAACCCACATGGCGAGCCTCTGTTCCGGCACGATTCGTACGGCCCCGATTCCAGACGCAAAGATGAGCTTGTTCTCATGGATCCCTCTGGTAAATGCCTCCTCACCCTTCTTCGAAAGGTACGCGAGATCAGTATTTGAATTTCACTTTCTTTTTTAAATTCTTACTTGATCATCAACATCTCAAGATTTTAAAAAATTCACACAAATAATAATAAATTAAGTATATATATATTTTAAATAAAGTTGCTATAGCTATTTATTATTTAATTACTTGATAAATATTATGAACATGAATTAATTTATTATAAAGGTCCCAGTCAGACATAATGATATATTGTCAAATGTCACATCTGTTTAAAGTCAATATTGACGTAACAATAATGTGTCCACTTCAGTTTTTAAAAATAATTTATAACACAATAATTTCAAAGTATTTTTAAATCAAATAAAAAAGAAATCAAAAGTTGATAGGGAGACTGTCTATTAGGGACAAAATTTAATTTTTTCTTTTAACTTGTTTTCCTTTTAAGCCCCGATATTGTTATATAAAAGATTATATTCTCGGGTAAGTATCTTAAACATATATAATAAAATACTTATATGATATAATTTGATTTAGAAAATAAATTTTAAAATTAAAATTTTATCTTTAAGGCCTTGTTTAGATAGTGAGATAAGATGATATAGTTTTAGATGAAAGTTAAAAGTTGAATAAAATATTATTAGAATATTATTATTATTTTAGAATTTAAAAAAGTTAAATTATTTATTATATTTTGTATGAGAATTTAAAAAAATTATAATAATGAGATGAAACTGTTTTTATATTCAAACGGAACATAAGGGATCGTGGATGCAATGCACTATGCACCGACACCAAGTTTGAGAATAGAATAACTCTATATATATATATTTGCATATAATTGGAGATTGGGCATGCCTTTTAAGAGATGATCAGTAATATGATGCTACAAAATTACAAATCACTGGCCTTTGTTAGTTGGTCTTTCGTCATTAAAAGAATTAACATTAAGAATTATGGTGTGATATATATGTCACTTGTCAATTTATGATTGGTTGACACATGTCATCCTCAACTTCTCATAGAAGCCGAGTCTTCACCAAAGGTGGGAAGGATACATAGGAGAGAAAGCAGAGCATCAAGATCCAATTTTTAGAGTTTCCAGGTCATCCATAATCGGACGGTCAAGATTGGTGGTAGAGGTTCATCAGGGTGATGCTGATAAGGAATACCAAATTGAAGGCTGTTTTCCACATCGATGCTGTACAATTTATGCTGAGAACACGTCAAGGGAACCTGTGGCTGAGATCAAGAGAAAAGTGGACCCCTCAACTGGTGTGATGCTTGGGAAGGATGTTTTCTTGTTGTGTCTCAAGCCTGGGGTTGATGGTGCTTTTGCAATGGGATTGGTGCTTATCCTTGATCAAATGTATGGTGATGATGCTACTGATGATGATGTGGAGCATATGGGACCTACCTTTGAGGATTTATCATCCTAATAATCTTAGGTTTTTTATTTTATTTAATGTAACATTTGGTCCAGCTTGGCAGTGTTTTTCACTTTGAGAGTGTCTTTTTTGATGATTTATTTTTCTTATGAAGACATGAAGCATTACACATGGAATACTATCAGTTTTATCTTCATATTAAACCAAACGGTTAATAACTAAATTTGTCCATGGATTTAGCTTTAAACACTTTTTAACATTACATATAAAGTTTAAGGCGAGTATAAAGTTTAAGGGCGACAATTATAGATAAATTTCATAAAAGTAAATTCATAAATTGATATGATTTTATATGATATGTTAGATTTATGTTATAATAAAAATAACTTTATAATCTACCATAATATAGAAATTCATAGATTTATTGTCATTATTTATTTGATAAAATAACAATCATATTAGACATTGTAAAGTGTTGTCACAAGGGAATGCGGGGATTATGAGTTGGGCTGGATAGGGTGGTAATTTGGTTTAATTGTGGGGAAGTGGGCTGGATATGTTTAGGTCAAATAGTGGGCTAACTGTTGGGTGAGGTGAGGGGGTCGAGGACAGAGAGTTGGGGTAATGATGATGGGCCGTGTGTGGTTCGTTTTAAGAGTTGGGTTTTTTAATTAAATATTGAATAAAAACATTTTGTTATTCATCATCATTATATAATATATATTATATATTTTTATTTTTATTTTTAATCATTTAAAATTATTTTCTGCTTATCATCTATATGATCTATTTTATAAGAAATAAAGTGTGGAGGGATGAATAAAATTTTTCTTTTATTATTAAAAAGCAGGGGCAGAGCTCGCGGAAGGAAGAGAAATGAAGAAAGGTTGGTAGGAATCAGGATCATGGGGTGATTAGGTCAGGCGCCTCGACGCGAGGGGTTTCGAAAGTGTCAAAGTGCTAGGATGGGTGGCTGCGGGGAAAAAATGGGGGTCGAGATGACTGCGTGAGGGGCAGCTCAGTGCGGGGGCGGCCTTGGCGGCTTTGGGATTTGGGTAGGTGAGAAAAGATGTAACATCGGACTATGGTAAAGTGCACCACTGTCCTGCCTCCCCAAAACTATTCCCTTCCAACTTTGCAAATGGAAGTTCGCAACGAGCGCAGAAGCACTGGTACCCTGGCAATCCCGTTGTAGAGCCCTACCTCGTTCCCGCCGATAAGTCGCAAATATCTTTCTGTCTTTGTCGCGCTCTCTCTCTACCACATCGATGTGTTCAGACTAAGTTGCTGCTGTTGAAAATGCCAAGGCCGGGCTCTAGACCTTATGAATGCGTTAGGAGGGCTTGGCACAGCGACAGACACCAACCCATGAGAGGTTCTGTTATACAACAGATTTTCAGGTTCTGGGTCTTCTCTATTTTGATTAATCTCGCGTTCTCTGATGTTCTGTATGTTCATTTAATCAAGTGCCTACCATATGTTTGATTAGGGTTGTCACTGAGTCTCACAGTGCTGCAACTAAAAAGAACAGAGAATGGCAAGAGAAGCTTCCTATTGTGGTTCTGAAAGCAGAAGAAATCATGTACTCCAAAGCGAACTCTGAGGTCTCTCTTCTTCATTTTGCTTATACATAATAGTCTTTTCCTGTGCGCGCGATTGAAGATCTAGTTTTTGTGCTTTGTATTGACGTTGCGTAATGTCATTGTGTAGGCTGAGTATATGAGTCTTGACACACTATGGGACAGAGTTAATGATGCCATTAACGCAATCATTCGGAGAGACGAGAACACCGAAACCGGTGAGCTTTTGCCGCCATGTATAGAAGGTACTGATTCATTGTCCTATATCATGTTATTCTGGAAACCAAGTTCGTAATGATGCTTCTGGGTTTTTCTCTGCATAAAAGTATATAAGATTGAGATAAATTTCTACAATGAGTAGTAGCTTAAAATGGAATAAATTTGAGTTTATAATTTGTATTTTCTCTTCTTGTTCTCCCTCCGTGTGTTCTTCAGCTGCCCTCAACCTGGGTTGCACTCCCGTGAGGGCTTCGAGAAGCCAACGGCTCAGTAATCCTAGGAGTTACCTTACCCCGAGAGCACCAGAACCTGCCTCTGCACCTGCTAGAATCTTGAATAAAACCACTTGTGAACAACGTCCATTTTTGCCATTTCACCCCGGAAATCAGTTACACTTTTCGAAAGCTACTACCATGAGTCCTACTCATCAGGTCCCAGAATCTGACTACCATATTGACCAAAACACTAACCTCACCGTCCCTTGCAATTACCCTCTCTTGGCAGAAAACATTTCTTCTGGCCAGAACCCGTTGATAACAATGGAAAGGAACACCCCACTGAACTTGGGTACAATGTATCCATTGTATTATGGATCACACTGTCAAACTAGAGAGTCCCAATTAGGCTCCCGGATCCCAGAAGGGCCACATTCTAAGACTATATACATTGGGAAACCCATTATTGCGACAACTGGAAAGTCTGCTGAAGAGGGTATATTGCAGAACCCTTTCTCCTGTAAGAACTCTGAAAATTCTTCAAATAGATTCTTGCAAGTGGATGTCCTGGACACCCTGGAGAAGCCAAATGAGAGGGAATGTGACTTGTCTTTGAGTTTGGGTCTATTTTCACAGTCATCTGTAGGCATTGAAAAGAGATCAGCATGTGAAGTGGAAGATGTTGGTTCAACCAGTTCTCAAGAGGGGGCAAGGTTTAGTGATTTGTCTCCCAAGACAAAAAAGGAGTTCAATTTTTTCCCAAGGAAGGCTGCTTTTTACCCTTTTGACTCCAGTTCGAGAGAGTGGAATACAGAGGGTGAAGGCCAGATTAGGGAGGCAACAATGAGGAAGCGCAAGGCTCCCTCTACAAGGATGAGGATAGGTGATTTTACTGGAAATTAGAGCTCGCATCCTTCCGGCTTACTGGCCATATTAAATGGCAAGGAGGTTTGTAGACAATCCTTCACTTTTGTATTGTATATATGCTTTGAAATCCTAGATGCCCTGAAACATTTTGTTAATTCCATTTTCTGACCTCTGAATCGCTGTAGCTCTCATTGTGAGATTTTAGAAGCAGATGGTTGGAAGTTGCAATGGTTTTAAATGAGAATTTGAAAGAAAATCTTGGGTGAGGGCTCACATCCTACAACATCTTGCAGATGTTTTTCTAACTAATTTAGCGTCTAACTTGCAATTTTTGTTCAATACATTGGATTAAATAGTTGATTTGTAGATGAATTAAGACACTGATTTGACTGAAACAGAAAAATAACATTGTGGAGAGAAGATATGAAAAAGGACAGGGATATTAACTAAAATTAAGACACTGAACTTTAATGGGTCCAGTATGCATATAATGTCAGATTCCAACTTATGTACCGACTCTTGAAATGTATGACTCCAACTTAGGTTGTAACCTAAACACGAAGCATTTTTAAGGGAATGCGAGGGCATTTTTAAGTGTTTTATGCAAATTTGAGGTCACATTAGCCTTTAGAGAATCCAATGCTAGTGTTCTCAATTTAGATAATGTTTTATTTTAAATTATTTGGAAAGCTTATGTGGGTACGCATCATTTGTGGTTGGAGATGGTTGAGGGGTTCTTTTTGATACATTATTTGCCAATATAATGATTCTGTCAAAGGATTTCCTTGTATACTGTAGCAGAGAGCTTTAGTTAAAAGATATCCTCTAGTAGCTTTGGATAACAACATTTGTACCTTGTGGATTTGCTGCATGTGTCAGGTCTGGCGGTTCCGTAGAAGAGTCAGTTTTTTCCTTTTATGATAAGTAAGAAGATTTTATTGAAATAAGTAATAGGCATAGCGTAAATACATAGGAAACATAGGAAAGCCAAAAGCCAGAACCTAATTACAAGTTAGGAACTAGAAAAAGATAATAGAAAATTATGAGCACCAGTCCCATTTAATACAATAGCCATAGCCCAAAGAAATACTATGTGAATAAAGAAACACTAGTTCCTTTTCTTTTTTTTTCTTTTTGCCTCTCCCATAGTCTTTCTTCAGGGTGATTAGAGTGGAGAAATCTTGTCAAATGTTTGAGTATGCAAAAGTGGTCTGGGGCTTCTTTTCCGACTTGAACATGGGGATTGTGCGAACAAAATGTCGAGAAGAAATAGGAAAGAGTTAGCAATCTACCCTGCTGGAGAGCTCCTGATGGTAAGTACGATTTTGACAAAGAATGATTTTATAGCTCACCTTTCTATCCATCACCTGTTTGGCTGAATCTCCTGCGCTTTGATTTTAATCTCTTCAAATTGCCTAGAAATTTTCGTGGTTGGTTATTTGTTGGATCAATGACGGAAGGTTCCTTGCTCAAACCAGACTTCTAGTAATGCCTCTCTGGCTCCCTGTTTCTAAGGTGAAAGAATTGAAAATGATCTTCCAGTAAGTGTGGTTGAGTTTAGATTAGAGACTTAAAATTTTCAAAAATAGAGAAAGGAATAAGAAAATCTAGTTGGAACTGTTACACCTGTAACTTTGGGGTTGTTTCCTTAGTGGGAGGTGGGAGATTTTTTTCCCTTTAATTTTCCAGTCATTTAAGCATAAAACTAGAGGTGTATTTCTAGTCAAGAAAGACCATTGGTTTTATCTTCTCCTCCTCCCCTTGAACCCATTATTTTATTTACACTTATAAATACATCAGAGTTTAGTCATAAATCAGTCGTCTATTAATTGATTCATGTGTGTATCCCCTTTTCTAAGTTTGTTAACAATGAAATCGTCCGCATCTTGGTTGTAACGAAACCAAGTGGTATTGCTTTGTAAGTTTTATCTTTGTAAAATAGGGTGAATGGTTTACACGGTAGGATTCAATCCAATGAAATCCCTCTCTGGGAAAGAAAGGCTGGTAATACTGTAATAGTATCATATTTAAGGCCCACCATAATATATATTTATATATATATATATATATACTAGGAAAGGACAACCTGCACGTTGTGTCCAGTTTAATTTTACATAATTTTTTATTTTCTAAACAAAGAAATTACTTTAAAAAGTAGAAATAATGAATTATAGAAAAAAAAATTCAGCTCATCATCTCTTATACTATATAAGAACATGTAATTTTTCATTTTAACCATTCAATTTAAACATATATTTTGATGTTTAAATATGTGTGTTTACACCAAGAAAAAAAAAAAAAGAAATCACATATTGGTGTGGCGTGGAAATGATGAATAATATTTCTTTAAAAAAATCATTTTAAATCTAATATCTTTATTTTAAATCTAGATGATTTTTAAATTGAGTCAAGTATTCTAAAATCTTCTAAATATTTTACCAAAATTATTTTAAATGAGGTATTTGTAGTGTTATTGAATAAAGATTAATTTTCAAGTAAACCTTTTTATATTGTGGAGATCCGAAAAATAATATAATTTTAAAAAATTAATGTATTTAAATGATTTTATTATTTTAAGAGTATTATTTAATATTCATTAATTTACTTGACCCAAAACATTTGACCCAACACATACCATTAAATGCTATTCGTCATTTACTTGACCTAGAAAATGATGCTCGCATCTATTAAATCACAAACCGTTATTTTTTTAAAAAATTGCCTAACATATTCATTTATCAATCACTGTAGGGGGATTATTACAATTCTTGCTTACCACCATTCTTAAAGCTAACACAGTAGGCGGGAATCACAGGTGGGACTTACCACCATCCCTACCACTTGCACCGTAGGTAAGAATCACAAGTAAGACTTTACCACTGTCCTTGCTTACCACCATCCATATCGTTCCTTTTCCTTTCTCTTATTCCTTTCAATCTATTCATTTCTAATATGCCCAAAAATCATATCTCACATGAAAATTCAATTTTCATTTAGGACACATGAGTATGCATGAAATGATGCAATAAATGACATGATGCCAAACACAACATAAATGCACACAAGCATAATTTAATTAAATAAACAACACATTCTCACATCCAACCGACCTTTATACTCCTTGGATTCAAAGTCTGGCACAACCAACCACATTGCAGAAAATTTGTTAGTACAAAAATATATTCAAATCTCAAAAAGTTCTTTGAAAAATTACTTATAGTGATGAAATATAATTTTTGAAAGATCAAGGAAGTGCAAGAGGTGGCGGCACAAAAACGTAATAATGTATTTTGAATTATGGTCGTGGGTCTCAAAAGACCAAATTTTGAATATGAACAAATTAAGACTTGCGATGGCTAGGGAAGGATTTAGAGGTGTTGATGAAGCAAATGGTGGTGGTGGTTGACCGCGGGTGGCAGCGTGGGCTGCGGTTGGAGGCCAAAATATCCAGATCGGAAAATGAGCTAGAGGGGCTTCAACGGTGGTAAATCAGAGCTGAGGTTGGGTGGTTTAGATGGCTGGAGGGTCGATGATGGTGTGGTGAAGATATGGTGGCCAACGGCAGCGCGACGGCGGCGGCAGAGGAACGAAAAAGGGTCGCTGCTTCGATTCTCTCGTGGCCGTTAACAGCACCATGAGAGAGGTTGAGATTGGAAGGGAAGGGACGCCGGTCGGAAGGGAAGAGAATGGGCAGGGTGGTGTTGGCCACCATGGCATGCGGCGGCGCACTGTAGGAGACGAAGAAACGGATGGAGGAGAGGGGAGGAGACCAGGGGGCAAAACAATAATTTGGGAATAAAAGTAGGGGCAAAATGGGAAGAAGACCAAGAGAAAATTAGAAATTTGGAAATAGAAACAAGGGTAAAATGGAAAAAAAAAAGTGTTAGACGAAAACACTGTTCCTTTGGGATTCACACTTATATATATAGTAGATATATATATATATCTATATATTTATGGACACCCTTAGATCCAGCTTATGTTGGGTTCCTTCAAACCTCAAAGGGTATAAGATTTTAGTAATGCTAGATAAAGTTTTAGAATATGCAAGTTTCGCGTACTCTCTTTTAAAAAGAGGAGTTTATTATTAAAAAATTAATTTTTATTTTATGTGGATTGTATATTTACCCATTTTTTTCAAAAAATGAGTAAGAGATTTGCACACCCTAGGACTAATTGCAAATATAATTTCTCATAAGATTGATCTTGAATCTACAAAACCCTGGGCGACATTAAGGGCCGTTTGTATAGTGAGATGAGATGATAATTTTGTGAATAATAATATGATAGTTTGAGTATGTTTTGGATTTTAGGAAATGAGAGAAAAAATTGAATAAAAAATATTATGAAGTTAAAATATTATAAGAATTTAGTTTTATAATATTATTTTTTCTTGGAATTTGAAAAAGTTGAAATTATTTTTTATTTTTTATTTAAAAATTTGAAAAAGTTGTAATGATCAGTTTAAAAATGTTATATTTGAATTATATTTGAAAATAAGATGGGATGAGATAAAATAGATAGGATGATAATTTTATGTCTCATCCTATGCTCCAAACCTGTCCTAAGGCTTGTTTAGGAAGTGAGATGAGATGAGATGAAAATCTTGTTAATAGGAGTGAAATAGTTTGAGTTAAAATGTTTTATTTGATTTTGAAAAATGAAAGAAAAAGTTGAATAAAAATATTATAAAGTTACAATATTATTATAATATTTTTTGTTTTTATTTTGATTTTGAAATTTGAAAAAGTAGTATTATTTTTTATATTTTGTTTAAAAGTTTAGAAACATTGTAATATTTAAATAAAAAAGTTAAAAATTTAAAATTTAAAAATATTTATATTAAAGTGTTGTTTGAAAGAAGAAATTATTAAAAGTTTTTGAAATGGGATAAGATTATTTCACTTTCCAAACAAATCGTAAGAGTGAGAGCCAATGGGACCAAAAAGAACAATTTCAATTCATGGAATCGAAAGGAGCAATGCTCTGTAAGCAAAAGTTCAAGCAGTCTACTACACATTAGCAGTAGGTTCAAGAAATTAAGCGATTCTCGAGACGACGACGACTTTTGCTCCCACTCATTTACGTAACCCTTCTCAAGTTCTACTTTTTAGACGCAATGGTCAAGAGTCCAGCTTTTATATGCAACGGTGCCCCCGGAGATAGACTTTGTAAAGTTTGGAAATTCGACATTTATAGCTTGGTGTAGACTGTAGTTGTGGGTCATCTTCTCTGTGGACCTAGCAACGACCTTCCTTCGAATAATGGAGAGTGGGTGGCCGAGTAGATGGATCCACAACTACAGTCTACACCAAGCTACAAATGTCGAATTTCCAGACTTTACAAAGTCTCTTCGGTAATATTTTGAATATTATACCGGACATCGTACCGGTCAAGATACTGAACAAAATATTTTGATATCGATATCGTTTCGTATACCGTTTTGAGATAGTCGATATATGAATAAAAATATATATAAAAATTATATTCTAAAATAGTAATCTATATATGAATAAATTATGTATAAATACATATATATAAATTATAAATAGCCTAGTTTGAATTGGGGATAAAAAATAAGTTTGTAGTTTAAAAAAATGAAAAAAAAAAAATTAAAGATCAATATCAACTAGTACAGGCCGAAATATAAGTCGGTACGGTCGGTATTTAGACCGGTATGAAATATATATAGTATCTGTACCGAACTAGTAGTCAATACGGCAAATACCGACCGTACCGGCTAGTACGGTACAAGATTAAAAATAGTAATCTCTGGACATTGCTATATCCATAAAAAAATTTCTACTGAAATTCTCTACCGAACATTGCAAATCTTTCTTGTTTTTCTATTTTTAATTTTTATTTTTACTTTCATGACTTTTTATTTAAAAATACTTATTTAATCACTAAACAAAAAAAAAATTAAAAAAAAATTCGGTGATCACAATCGGTGACCACTTTCTGTGAGAAAAGCATTTCCTTGGAAGGAAAGTAGCTCCGTGATGAAACATTAATGGCCATTAACTCCTTCATATTTCAGCGGGTAGCTAGCTAGCGCCCTACGATATCATTAATGTGGGTAGATAAATATTTGCTAAAGTTCAAATGGTGGTGGCTATCGGATTGAAGGAAAGGAATTTTTTTTTTTTTGTCAAAGGGTTTGTACTTTGTATACTCTCGAAATTAATTGGAACGCTGATCTTGACGCTAGTGGTAATTATAAAACAACATTACTACATACCACCGGCTCTTAGCCCCCTCGCGGCTGAAGAAGAAACCGAGCAGAGCCCAAACCAGGTCTTCTCTTCTGAGTATTTAGCCTATTTTTTCATCTACATTTCTGGGTAAGAGAACAGCTTGTTGTTGGGTTTTAGCTGGGTTTTTCTTTCATCTACATTTTAGCTGGGTTGTTGCTGGGTTGCTCTTTTCTTTTTTGTTTATATGTGAAAAATGGCTTTTAAGCTTGGGGTGTATTTTTTAAGCTTGAGTCTGTTAGTTGTAAAGGTATCACGTTCGTCGGTGGATGAAAAATAAAAAGAAAAAGTAAGTGGATCACATCTGTTTGTTCATTTGCTGCTATAAATTTTGTTGTTTAAGTCCCCAAGTAAATGTGAGCCTCCAAGCGATATTTTCTGAGTGACCACCAGATCATTTCCATTTCTCTTGAAAAAGCATGAGGTTTCTCGTCCACCACAAAAATTAGATCGGCTGGAGTAACGCCAGGTTCTTGGTTTCCTTTCTCAAGAAAAGTAATTTTCGTGCTTTTCTTCCAACCAGGTTTGAGAGGGATGAGAGAAGACAGAGATGAGAGAAGACAGAGGGATGTGGGGGAAAAAGGAAATTGAATGCGAGGGATGGGTTATGAAATAAAACGGCGTTGTTTCGATAATCATGCCACGTAGGCCTCGAGGCCGCAATGGGAATATAAGACGGTTGCGTTTAGAATTTTTCATTATAAAAAGAGTCGGGCTATCCAGCCGTACATAGTAATCTGTTGATCGTTTGTAGTATTTTATTTTTTTATTTTTATTTTTTTTATTAGATTTAAATATTTTTAAAAAATAAAAAAATACATTAATATATTTAAAATTACTTTCTTAATCACTAAGTAAAAAAAAAAAACAATTCATCAAGCGGTATATTTGGACGGTATGTTTGGGGCGGCAGAATAGCCTTTTTCATTAAATAAAAAAAGCTAAATAGTATTGCTAGAGTCGGAGAAATATCCATCGAAAATGTCTACCGATTTAGTACAAGTTTATTTATTTATTTATTTTTTTTTGTATTTTGAAATCCCTTCAATATTAAAAAAATTTATAAATTCATTAAAAAAATGCTTCTTTAATTATAAAATAAATAAATAAATAAATAACTCGGTACAAATTTTCGGTAGGTATTTTTTGTGAAAGTAGTGTTGTCCTTTCCTAAAAGCCTAGCTTACTAATAAAATAACTGAGCAATAGTGACTAAGTTGACCGCAAACACTATGAAAAACAAAGATTTATTAAGATAAAGTATTTTTTTTTATGTAATTTTTTTTTTAAAAGAATTTATACTGAACTTGTACATATTAAATTTATAAATATCATTTATCTAAGCAATTTAGCAACTTAACTGAGATGATTTTATTGATATATACTCATGTAAGCATGCATTAGTCACTGCATATAATAATATTACAGGATGAGGCACCATAACAAGTAGACGTTAAAAGCAAAGAAACAAACGGAAGGTAAAGATAGATGAGGATCATGATGTTACACATGCAATATATATGCATGGGGCCGCCGGGGACAACGGTTTACATAGTGATCAGGAAAGAGATGATGGCTATGGTGGAGAGAAGTGCAGGTAAGAGAGCAGCAGTCGGCATGGAGGCTGAGGAGCCAGATCGGGATGCCACTTTGGTCACAGCCAGCTTCTGGCCACTTGGACAGTGATTCCCGACAGTGCAGATGAAGTAGCGAGCGGTTGTATTAGTAAGGGTGACACTCACAGGACTGGTAGTACTCAAAAGCACGCCGTTCGTCCCTGTGCAGTCGTCGTATTCAGTCTTGGTCACTTCCACCACATCGTGCGTCGAAGTCCATTTGAATTCTACTCAATCACAAAAAGGGAAACCAAATCAAAATCAAAATTAGTACTCCCCCGTAATCTCTCGAGTACTCCCGCCGCCCCGCGTCTACGAAATAATTATATAAAATAATTTTATAAATTGTCGTTATTTCCTTCTTCTGATTTGTTAAATTTATTTGAGTAGTGCTATTTGCCGTTTGCATATGCCGATTATTTGTGCCGTCTAGTGTAATTTATATATTTTTTATTTCAAATATCTTTTAAATATATTTAAATATTTTTTTAAAAAAAATATTCAAATATACTTCTTTAACAGTTAAGAAAAAAAATTTAAAAAAATAAAATTAAATATAAGAGCGGTCAAAATGAGGAGACAAATTGAAGAAATATAATAGCATTATTGAATTTATTTTATAATAAAAATAATTTTATAATCAAATGAACTATGTTAAGTCTCATCAGTTTGTAAAATTATTTTTAAATAATTACTTTGTGACTAGACTATTTTCATAATCTTAAGTATATAATTCATTATTCAACAGGTTAGATTAGGAAAAAAAAATCAACACGTTAATTATTTATATATATATATATTATATGTTTGTAGAAGGAGTAGTAATTGTTATACGTACCCAAGATATCGCCGACGGAGAATGTCTGAGAGTCAGCCCAAGTGGTGTAAAAGGAGGTGGAGGGCGGTATGGCCCAGCCCTCAGTACTGCCTCCAACCTGGTGTGTTACAGCAGTTGCAGCCTCTATTAAAGCCACCATCAAGACCAAGTACCTGATCATGATGATGATCAAACCCATATTATAAATGCGGCAGGCTATCTGGCTGGCTTCTTAATAAATTTACTGTGTTTCTCAGCTCGTCCCTGCCCTTAAGAAGAGAAGAGAGGAGAAGTGAAGCGAAGCTATGGAAAGTACTTAAGAAGGGATCAGAAGAAGAAAATGAAGAAGAGAGGGGCACCCAAAAAAGAGAGAGAGAGAGAGGTTTTATAGGCGGTCACGGTCGGAGGACGAAGACAAGGTTGCTGACTGAGTGATTGGATTATGGCTACTCGACTCCATTAGACTCTCCAATGTATCGCTAGCTTGAAGACTTTATCCACAAGGTGCATGGCTGTGGTGACATTGCTACTAGCTTTTAAGTTTAAATTGTCAAACCACTACAACGTACGTAGCGTTTGGCTATACGAACCAGTTATCCAATAAAATGAAATCCTCCATGAATTGAATTCAGGAGAGCTCATTTTTAGGAGATAAACTTTCTTCAATTTAAACACATATCTCAATTTATTTATATTTAAATATATCCTAATAAAATTTATAAAATATTACTATTTATAAATTAATTTAAATCATCTAAAATTGCCCCAACATCCAAGCGGAGTCGAAATCAAAATTAAAATGGCGCAACACCGTACATGCTTGCTTTGTCCGGATTCGTCCAGGTTTTTTCTGAATAATTTGATAATTTAAGGCCCGTGTGAATAGTAAGATCAGATGATTTTATAATTCTAATAAAATATTATTAAAATATTATTTTTTAATATAATTTATTTAGGATTTAAAAAAATTTAATTACTTATTATATTTTATATAAAAATTTAATAAAATTATAATGATGAGATGAGATAAAATCGTTTCTATATCCAAACGGTCCTAAAAGATAATTTTCTCTACTCTTTTATATTTTTAAAATATTGGTTTTAAAAATTTTGTTGATTAATTACTTGAAAACTTCTAATTTTGTTTTTAAAAGAGTTATTTAAATGTGTGATGATAATGTCAATGGCTGTCATGGATGATTATGTCATTATGTAAGAAAATACTCCCTATTTAATCAGATTCTTACATGTCATTACGTAAGAAAATAGCTCCATTATTTGCTTCCCATGGTCTTGCTTCTGACTTCCGGGCTATCAGGAACTTGACATGACTTCATAGTTTTGTTATGGGCTAATTAGATGAATAAAAATTAAAAGTTTCATTAGTATCAGTGTGATACCTCAACATGAAACATTACCTTCAAACTTAATTGTGAGGGGACTTTTCCCTCAAGAAAAGCTCATGGGGCCTCGACCTAGAAGCCCAGCCTAATTAGAATCTAATTTGAATAAGGAGCGGATTGTCAACAAGGAAGAGATGTCGTTGGGTAGACAGGATAACTCAACTTGACATATCGGCGGCCCCCCTTGAGAACAGGGTATGCACGGGGTACACGGGAAACACGGAGGATCCTCGATTCATTAGCATCAGAGCATCATCGGCTCCCATAAGCAAAATTGAGGCTTGAGAAACTACCCCATATTAATGACATTGTAAATCAAGTTACATTCGCAATTATGGAACCAAAATAGAGCCCCACCGCATTTACAACAGTGTGAGGATTCCAGATCTCATAGCAACAGGCTTGATCTACTCGCCGAACTACTAATATAAATAGCTAATCCTAGGTACAAGGATACTCTTTCTGACCCTTAAGCTTTCTCACTTATTTACTACACTCCAAAAATATTTATTAACTTTGATATCGGAGGCTCCCTGGCCCCTAGGCCACCCTCTCAAATCCGTATGCATTTTCCTATTTGCAGGACCTGCTGTGAAGACCTGAATTGTTGGAGTCTGGCCCAAGGGTGTGCGAAACATGATATCAATAGTGGTGCTATCTGTGGGATACGAGTTAGATCTTGCGTGTCCTTCGTACATCTGAGGCAATCCGTTCTAGACAACTCAGGGGATCTCTAAACCGACTTGAGATAGGAAAGTACAGCAAATGGAGGACTAGACGGGCATAAACGAGAAAATTGTGGCAGCAAAAGGCCAGACAAGCAAGGGCAGAATGCTAATGGAGGAGGTTAGCACTCCGTCTCTGATCCCCGATCGTGTGGAGGTTGCGAGAGAAACTTAAGATGAGCAAGAGCTTCGAAAGGTCGAGCCAATCGGGCTGCTGGAACTTGTCATCCTCCACCCAAGTCAGCCAGAAGCCACGATGACAATCGGTAGGGGAATGGAGCAGGAATGTTAGGGATCGCGGTCTTGTCCCTAAACACTAAGTTCGCAAGCTCGTCTTGGTGAAGATGGTGACTGAGTAGCACTTTGCCAACTTGCTTGGCCTTGCATGTATAGTGGTAATGGTGGGTTTCTAGGTTGCTGAAGGTATAGTCTTTAGTGATGGATGTGATGATGATGATGATGAGTTCGGGTGATCTAAGTGATAGTTTTGGTGTGTTTGGTGCAATGTGGAGTGGCTTGAATGTTGCCCTTGATGTTGGAACAACTTGGATGATGATTAGGGTTGGTATGGTGAAGATAGGCTAGGGTTTGGATGGTGGCTAAGGAAAATTTTGAGATTGGAAGAGTTGGATTGGGGTTGGAGTGTAGGATGAGTTGTTAGGGTTTGAAAGAGATGTGGATGAGTGGGATTAAGGTTGGCCGAATATGAGAGTAGTTATTGTGATCCCTTGATTATAGGATAAAATATGGGCAGGTGTCACTTTGGGGTTTAAGATTGGATGATGAAAGAAATGTTTAGGGTTTGGAAGATGGTGATGGGCGACTAGGGTTGGCCGAACTTGAGAGGTTGAGAGATTTTAGGAAAGTTTCCTAAAATCTTGGGATTTGATTTTGGATAGTGTGGTGGCCGGCTATGTGGTGTGATTTGGTCAACTAGGGTTTCCAAGTTATGGAAACACTAGTATGAAAAGATTGGTGGGCGGCTAGATCAAATTCAAATAAGGCAAGAGTAATTGAATTTGAATTTGAATGAAGAGGGAATATGTGTTTCGGCTAGGGCTAGGTGAAATGTGGAAGAAGGCTAATTTAAGTAAGTGCCCAATATGAAAAATGTGGGATTCGGCTAGATTAATGTAAGATTGAATGAATGATAGATGTGTAGTGATTAGGGTTCCTAAAGTTTAGGAATTGGTTAAGGTAAGATGAGATAGTCTTTGATTAAATTGAGTGATTCTAGAGAATGAGAGATTTGTGGAATTGGATATGGAAGATAGGTTTTGAATATGGAAGATAGGTTTTGGATAGGGCAAAAGGTTGAAAGTCTTTGGGTGACTTGAGTGATGGAGTGATTTTAGGATTGAGTGATTCTAGAGAAGTTCCTAGAATTAAGGGATTGGTTAAGGTAAGATCTGGAAGGTCTTTGGTGGTTTGAGTGATTCTATGAATGTTCCTAGAACTAGAAGTAAAGGATTGAAAAGTGAAGATAGGATAAGGAAGATATGATTTGGAGATGGGTAGGTGACTAGGGTTTGATCCTAAATGGTAAGATGCATGGGAGTTGTTGGGAATTGGATATTTGACTAGGGCAATGGGTGTATTTCGAATTTTGGAGGGATTTGAAGATGAGATAAGGATTCTTAAGTGGTAGGAATTGCCTTGTGGGAGTTTAGGGTTTAGTTGGATAAAGGGTGGCTAGAGTTAGGATTCCTAAAGTTTAGGAGATCCTTATGGAATGTTAGGCAAGGGTTTCCAAATGAGGCAATATTTGTGTATGGCAAGATGGAGGTTTAGTGGATTCGGCTAGGGTCAATAGATACGATGGAGGTTAGGTCAAGTGATTTCTAATGCAAGATATGTGTATGAAATGTATATGGCAATAGGTAAAATGATGCAATGTATATGGCAATGGTGACTTTCGGCCAAGGGCTAATGTGTGTGAGGGAATGCTAATTTTGATAAGTGGAACTTATAGGAAATATGGCTTTAGAAAAATGGAAGCTTAGGATGTGTGTGGTATGTGAGAAAATGCAAGAAAAATATATGAATGATAGATGAATAGACTCAACAAAAGAATATAGACTCTTTTTATAGTTTATATGGATATTTCGAGAAACCAAAGAATACTGAGATTAAGGCTTATGATATCTTTGATATGCATAAAAGTAAAGATGAACAAAATGAAAAATATAAGAACAACTAGAAAAGATAAGAATAATGTATTTTTAAAATTTTGAATATAGAATGGAAAACATAGACAAGAGATTGACAAATTGAATGAAACAAAAGCAATACTCATAAGATTGATAGATAATTCACCATTGATTCACGAATTGCATGATGATGAAATAAGATAGATTGAATCACACCTATTCACGAATTTCAAGGTGATGATCCTCTACTAGGGATTCACGAATTTCACCCAAGGAGCCCAAGTGCTAAGCACCAAAAAGTGATTTCAAGAACAATAATACACCCACTTAGGGATTTACCAATTTGTCAAAAGATGTAAAATGAAATGCCTAAAGGTCTTATTTATAGAGATTATAAAGTGAAAACTTCTAATATGTCTCTTGAAATATAATTAAATAAAATAAATAAAGATAAATAAATGATATGGTCTTGCATGGCCAATATGGCCCGTGATATCTCTTGGCCCTTGGTTGACCTTGGCTAGCCTTGATCTTAGAAGTGACCCGATCTTTGTTGTCCATGCATAGCTAGGACCTTGTCCTAGGGCGATTTTTGATGGAGTCCTAACAAGGAAGCCCAAGACGCCATGCGACAACTCCTTGCCGAGCACATGGATGTGTTCATGTGGGACTATGGAGACTTGCCCGGGATAGCCCCCGAGTGCAGCAGAAGCGTCAGTGCGGAGAAGAATGCCGCTATAGCTGAAGAAATTGACAGATTGCTGAAGGCGGGGTTTATCCGGGAAGCCCACTACCCGGAGTTGTTGTTGAACGTGGTGCTGGTTAAGAAGTCGAGTGGCAAATGGAGGATGTGCGTTGAATTCACCGACCTCAACAAAGCTTGCCCTAAGGATAGCTTTTCGCTTCCCTGGATTGATCTTATCGTCAATTCAATGGACGCCTACTTCAAATGAAACCAAATTCGTATGAAGCTTGAAGACGAGGAGAAGACCTCGTTCATAACGAACCAAGGTCTATACTGCTACAAGGTGATGCCATTCGCGCTAAAGAATGCAGGGGCTACCTACCAATGACTAGTCAATTGAATGTTCAAAGACCAAATAGGGCAAAATATGAAAGTCTATGTAGACGACCTATTGGTCAAGAGCGGGGCCTTAAGACAGCATCTAGACGACATGAAGGAGGCTTTTGCGATACTGCGGCGATATCAGATGAAGCTGAATCTAGTAAAGTGCGCCTTTGGTGTCAGGTCGGAAAAATTTCTAGGATTCATGATATCTGAGCAAGGTATTGAAGCCAATCTCGAGAAGGTAGATGCTATCCTCAGCATGGCTCCACCTTGGAGCATAAATGAAGTGCAGAAATTAGCTGGGCGGATAGCTACGCTCAGCAGGTTTGTCTCGAGATCAACCCACAAATGCTTGCCGTTCTTCAGAGTCTTGCGGAAGGCAAAAGTATGGGACGACGAGTGTGACCAGGCATTTGGGGCCCTTAAGGAATACCTCACAAAACCTCCGCTGCTTAGCCAACCTAGGTGCGAGGAAACGCTTACACTATACCTGGCCATCTCCCCCTAGGTGGCTTCCTTAGTATTGGTGCGCGTGGAAAGAGGGATCCAAAAGCTTGTATACCACGTCATTCGGGCATATCAAGGAGCCGAAGCTTGATACCCCCGCATACAGCAGTTAGCCTTCGCATTGGTGACAACCACATGGAAGTTATGCCACTACTTTCAGGCTCACCCTCTATGAGTCCTCACAGAGACTTCTCTGAAGAAGGTATTACAATAGCCAAACACCTTCGGATGCCTCATGAATTGGGCAGTGGAATTAAGTGGATGAGGATAGGTGGTTTTACTGGAAATTAGAGCTTGCATCCTACCGGCTTACTGGTCTTATTAAATGGCATGGAGGTTTGTAGACAATCCTTCACTTTTGTATTGTATATATGCTTTGAAATCCTAGATGCCCTGAAACATTTTGTTAATTCCATTTTTTGACCTCTAAATCTCTGTAGCTCTCATTGTGAAATTTTAGAAGCAGATGGTTGGAAGTTGCAATGGTTTTAAATTAGAATTTGAAAGAAAATCTTGGTTGAGGGCTCACATCCTACAACATCTTGCAGATGTTATTCTAACTAATTTAGTGTCTAACTTGCAAGTTTTGTTCAATACATTGGATTAAGTAGTTTATTTGTAGATGAATTAAGACACTGATTTGACTGAAACAGAAAAATAACATTGTGGAGAGAAGATATGAAAAAGGATAGGGATATTAACTAAAATTAAGAAACTGAACTTTAATGGGTCCAGTATGCATATAATGTCAGATTCCAACTTATGTAACTATGCTTGAAATGTATGACTCCAACTTAGGTTGTAACCTAAATACGAAGCATTTTTAGGGGAATGAGGGGGCGATTTTAAGTTTTTTATGCAAATTTGAGGTCACATTAGGCTTTAGAGAATCCAATACTAGTGTTCTCAAATTAGATAATGTTTTATTTTAAATTATTTGGAAAGCTTATGTGGGTGCGCATCATTTGTGGTTGGAGATGGTTGAGGGGCTCTTTTTGATACATTATTTGCCAATATAATGATTCTATCAAAGGAATTCCTTTTGCACTGTAGGGGAGAACTTTAAAAGATATCATCTAGTGGCTTTGGATAAGAACATTTGTACCTTTTGATTTGCTGCATGTATCAGGTCTGGCGGTGCAGTAGAAGAGTCAGTTTTCTCCTTTTTTGAGACGTGTGGGGCAATGCGAACTGGAGGAGATTTTTTTGCCTGTGAAATTGAGGGAACTGAATGGGTAAAATGATAAATGGGGTTGGCTTTGTTTCAGACTTTAAAAACAGTGAGAAAAACAATAAGCATAGCTTAAGTACACAACCTAATTACAAGTTAGTAACTAGAAAAAGATAATAGAAAATTATGAGCACCAGTCCCATTTAATACAATAGCCAAAGCCCAAAGAAATACTATGTGAATAAAGAAACACTAGTTCCCTTTCTTTCTTTCCTTTTTTTTTTTTTTTTTTTTGCCTCTCCCATAGTCTTTCTTCAGGGTGATTAGAGTGGATAAATCTTGTCAAAATGTTTGAGTATGCAAAAGTGGTCTGGGGTTTCTTTTCCCACTTGAACATGGGGATTGTGCGAACAAAATGTCGAGAAGAAATAGGAAAGAGTTATCAATCTGTAATCAACCCTGCTGGAGAGCGCCTGATGGTAAGTACGATTTTGACAAAGAATGATTTTATAGCTCACCTTTCTATCCATCGCCTGTTCGGTTGAATCTCCTGCGCTTTGATTTTAATCTCTTCAAATTGCGTAGAAATTGTTGTGGTTGGTTATTTGTTGGATGGATGACGGAAGATTCCTTGCTCAAACCAGACTTCTAGTAATGCCTCTCTGGCTCCCTGTTTCTAAGGTGAAAGAATTGAAAATGCTCTTCACGTAAGTGTGGTTGAGTTTAGATTTAGAGACTTAAAATTTTCAAAAATAGAGAAAGGAATAAGAAAATCTAGTTGGAACTGTTACACCTGTAACTTCGGGGTTGTATTTTTTCCCTCTAATTTTCCAGTCATTTAAGCATAAAACTAGAGGTGTATTTTATTTACACTTATAAATACATCAGAGTTTATTCATAAATCATTCGTCTATTAATTAATGCATGAGTATCTAATCTCCTTTCCTATGTGAGTTGTATATTTACCTTTTTTTTTTTTTTTTTTCAAAATGAGTTGGTCAGACTTGTATACCCTAGAATTGATTGTAAATATTATTTCTCATAAAATTGATCCTGAATTTGTAAAACCCTAGGCAACATAGGCTTGTTTGGGAAGTGAGTTGAGATGAAAATTCTATGAATAGTAGTGAAATAGTTTGAATTAAAATATTTTATTTGATTTTGAAAAATGAAAGAAAAAATTGAATAAAAATATTATAAATTAAAATATAATTTTTTGATATAATTTTTATTCTGAAAATTGAAAAAGTAATATTTATTTTTTATATTTTATTTGAAAGTTTAAAAAAATTGTAATGATTAAATAAAAAATTTAAAGATTTGAAATTAAAAAATATTTATATTTAAATAATATTTAAAGAAAACTTTATTAAAAATTTGAAATTAGATAAGATTATTCCACTTTCCAAACAAACGCTTAAAAGTGAGAGCCAATGGGACCAAAAAGAACAATTTCAATTCATGGAATCGAAAGGAGCAATACTCTACAAGCAAAAGTTCAACCTCTACAACACATTTAGCAGTAAGTTGAAGAAATTAAGCAATTCTCGAGTTGTAGACTACTTTGGCTAGCAATTTTACGTATTAATAGGTCAAAAAATAAATTTTATTAAAAATAATATTAATTTAAATTTAAAATATAAAAATAACAATATTAATCGGATACACAAATTTAGCACGAAGCAAAACTCTTTACGTAACCCATCTCTCAAGTTCTACTTTTTTAGACGCAATGGTCAAAAGTCCAGCTTTTATATTCAATGGTCCCCCTCGGAGACAGACTTTGTGAAGTCTGCAAAGCAAATTCGACATTTATGGCTTGGTGTAGACTGTAGTGAGCTGTGGGTCCATCTACTCGGCCACCCACCCCTCTCCATTATTTGAAGGAAAGTAAGGTTCACGATGAAACATTAATGGCCATTAATTCCTTCATTTCACTGGGTACCTAGCTATCGCCCTACGACATCATTACTGTGGGTAGATAAAATATTAATTGCCAAAGAGTGTTGCTAGAGCCGGAGGAAAATCCACCGAAAATGTCTACCGATTTAAGGAAAAGGTTTCATTTTTCTTTTAATCCCTTAAATATTTTAAAAATATATATATAAATTTATTAAAAAATAATTCCTTAATTATAAAATAAATAAATAACTCGGTACAAATTTTCTGTAGGCATTTTCTGTGAAAGTAGTGTTTTCCTTTCCTAAAAGCCTAGCTTACTAATTAAATAACTGAGCAGTAGCGACTAAGTTGACAGCAAACACTATGAAAAAAAAAAAAAAAGATTTACTAAGATAAAGTATATATATGTTTTTATGTAAATTTTACTTTTTTTAAAGAATTTATACTGAACTTGTAGATAATTTTAGAATCCTGCTACTGCAACCGAAGAAATCTTCCGAAAATACATTCCCAATAATTTATTTTATATTTTAATGTATTTTTTTAATCATTATAAATATTTAAAAAAAATAAAAAATTTACAATATCATTAAAAAAATACTTTCTTAATTATTAAATAAAAAAATATATATTTCGGGATACGTTTTCGGGACCCAACTTTGGGTGGATTCAGCATTTCTGATAATTTTATTGATATACTCATGTATGAATGCATTAGTCATTGCATATAATAATAATATAGGCTGAAGCACCATAACAAGCAGACGTTAAAAGCAAAGAAACAAACGGAAGGTAAAGATCGATGAGGATGATGTTACACATGCAATATCTGCGCATGGGGCCGCCGGGGAAAATGGTTTACATAGTGATCAGGAAAGAGATGATGGCTATGGTGGAGAGAAGTGCAGGTAAGAGAGCAGCAGTGGGCATGGAGGCTGAGGAGCCAGATGGTGGTGGTGGAGACGTTGTTGGCGTTGTGGCTGAGTTGGTTGCTGCCACTTTGGTCACAGCCAGCTTCTGGCCACTTGTACAGTGACTCCCGATAGTGCAGATGAAGTAGCGAGGGGTGGTACTATTAAGGGTGACACTCACAGGACTGGTAGTACCCAAATTCACGCCGTTCGTCTGTGTGCAGCCGTCGTATTCAGTCTTGGTCATCACTTCCAACACATCGTGGGTCGAAGTCCATTTGAATTCTACTCAATCACAAAAAGGAAAACCAAATCAAAATCAAATTAGTACTCCCCTGGAATCTCTCGAGTACTCCGGCATCTATAAAATAATTATACAAATTGCCGTGATTTCTTTAATCTGATTTGTTAAATTTATTGCTATGTTTTGGCTTTTTATTTCAAATATCTTTTAAAAATGTTTAAACATATATTTTTTTAAAATATATACAAATACACTTTAGTTAAGAAAAAAAATTTTAAAAAATAAAAATAAATGCAATAACGATTAAAATGAAGAGACAAATTAAAGATATATAATAGTATTATTCAATTTATTTTATATTAAAAATAATTTTCCAATCAAATCAATTACGTTATGTTCCGTTAGTTTAAAAAATTATTTTTGTATAATTATTTTGTGAGTAGACTATTTTCTCAATCTTTTAAGTATATAATTCAACAGGTTAGATTAGGGAAAAAAAATTCAACAGGGTAATTATATAAATATATATTTGTATATATATATATATTATATGCCTGTAAAAGGAGTAGTGATTGTACGTACCCAAGATGTCGCCGACGGAGAAATTCTGAGAGTCAGCCCAAGTGGTGTAAAAGGTTGCGGCGGTTGGTACGGCCCAGCCATTACTGTTTCCAACCTGGTGTGTTACAGCAGTTGCAGCCTCTATTAAAGCCACCATCAAGACCAAGTACCTGATCATCATGATGATCAAACCCATATTATAAATGCGGCAGGCTATCTGGCTGGCTTCTTAATAAATTTACTGTGTTTCTCAGGTCGTCCCTGCCCTTAAGAAGAGAAGAGAAGAGAAGTGAAGCGAAGCTATGGAAAGTACTTAAGAAGGGATCAGCAGAAGAAAAAGAAGAGAGGGGCACCCAAAAGAGAGAGAGAGAGATTTTATAGGCGGTCAAGGTCGGAGGACGAAGACAAGGTTGCTGACTGAGTGAGTGGATTAGAGCCACTCGTCTCCATCAGACTCTCCTATGGATCGCTCGCTTTAAGACTTTATCCACAAGGTGCATGGCTGTGGTGACATTGCTACTAGCTTTCAAGTTTGAATTGTCAAACCACTACAGCGTACGTATCGTTTGGCTATACGAACGAGTTATCCTATAAAATGAAATCCTCCATAAATTGAATTCAGGAGAGCTCATTTTTAGGAGATGAAATTTCTTGAATTTAAACACATATTTTAATTTATTTATATTTAAATATATCTCAATAAAATTTATAAAATATTATTATTTATAAATTAATTCAGACCATCTGAAATAATCCAACATTCAAACCGAGTTGAAATCAAAATTAAAATTGCCCAACACCGTACATGCTTGCTTTGCCTCGATTCCAGTTTTTTTTCTGAATAATTTGATAATTTAAGATCATAAAGATAGTGAGATAAGATAGTTTTATATGAAAATTAAAAGTTAAATAAAATATTATCAGAATATTATTTTTTAATATTATTTATTTTAAAATTTAAAAAAATTAAATTATTTATTATATTTTATGTAAAAATTTAATAAAATTATAATGATGAGATAAGATGAAATTATTTCTATATCCAAACGAGCCTAAAAGGTAAGTTTCTCTACTCTTTTATATTTTTAAAATATTAGTTTTAAAAACTTTGTTGATTAATTACTTGAAAAATTCTAATTTTATTTTTAAAAGATTTATTTAAATTTGTGATGATAATGTCATTGGCTGTCGTGAATGATTATGTCATTATGTAAGAAAATACTCCCTATTTAATCAGATTCTTCCATGTCATTACGTAAGAAAATAGCTCCTTTATTTGCTTCCCATGATCTTGCTTCCGACTTCCGAGCTACCACGAATTTGATATGACTTCATAGTTTTGTCATGGGCTAATTAGATAAATAAAAATTAAAAGTTTCAATATTATGAGTGTGATACCTCAACATGAAACATTAATTTCAAACTTAATTGTGAGGGGAACTTTTTCTTCAAGAAAGGCTCATGGACCTCGACCCAGAAACCCAAGCTTAGTGAGGATCTAATCTGAATAAGGAGCGGATTGTCAACAAGGAAAAGGCTCTGTTTGGCCAACAAGACAACTCAACCTGACACATCGACGGCCTCCCTCGAGAACAGGGTATGCGTGGGGTACACGGGAAATGTGAAGGACCCTCGATTTGTCAGCATCAGAGCATTAACGGCTCCCATAAATCAAATTGAGGCTCGAGAAACTACCCCATATTAATGACATTGTAAATCAAGTCACATTCACAATTATGAAATCAACACGGAGCCTAGTCGCATTTAAAGATTTTGACAAAACGAACAGTGCGAGGATTCCAGATCTCATAGCACAAGCTTGATCTGCTCGCCGAACTACTAGTATAAATAGTTGATCCCAGGTACGAGGATACTCTCTTTGACCCTTAAGCTTTCTCACTTATTTACTACACTCCAAAAACATTTACTGACTTTGGCATCAGAGGCTCCTCAGCCCCTAGACCGCCCTCTCAAAACCGCATACATTCTCCTCTTTGCAGGACCTGTTGTGAAGACTTGAGTTCTTGGAGCCTGACTCAAAAGTATGCGAAACACGACATCAACAGTGGTGCCGTCTGTGGGATACAAGTTAGATCTTGCATGTCCTTCGTACGTCTGAGGCAACCTGTTCTAGACAACTCGGGAGATCGCTAAACCGACTTGAGATAGGAAAGTACAGCAGATGGAGGACCAGATGCGCAGGAACAAGAAAATTGTGGCGGCAGAAGGCTAGACAAGCGAGGGAAGAACGTGACAAATAATGGAGGAGGTCAGAACTCCGCCTCTGGTCCCCGATCATGTGGAGGTTGCGAGCAAAATTTCAGACAAGCGAGAGCTCCGAAAGGCAGAGCCAATTGGGCCGCTGGAACTTGTCATCCTCCACCTGAGCCGAACAGAAGCCACGATAGGAATCGGTGAGAGAATGGAGCAGGAAGCCCGAGACGCCATGCGATAACTCCTTGCCAAGCACATGGATGTATTTGTGTGGGACCATGGAGACATGCCTGGGATAGCCCCCGAAATCATACACCACAGTTTAAATGTAGATCCAAAAATCCAAGGAGAGCGACAGAAGTGTCGAAGAGTCAGCACGGAGAAGAACTTTGCTATAGCTGAAGAAGTGGATAGACTGCTGAAGGCGGGGTTTATCTGAGAAGCCCACTACCCGGAGTTGTTGTCCAATGTGGTGTTGGTTAAGAAGTCGGGCGGCAAATGGAGGATGTGCATTGACTTAACTGACCTCAACAAAGCTTGCCCTAAGGACAACTTTCCGCTCCCCTGGATTGACCTCATCTTCAATTTAATGGCGGGTCATCGTATGCTTAGCTTTATAGATGCCTCTTCTAGGTACAACCAAATTCGCATGAAACCTAAAGACGAGGAGAAGACCTTGTTCATCGTGGACCGATGTCTATACTGCTATAAGGCGTTGCTATTTAAGTTAAAGAATGCAGGGGCTACCTACCAACGGCTAGTCAATCAAATGTTCAAAACCAAATAGGGCAGAATATGGAAGTTTATGCAGATGACCTATTGGTCAAGAGCGGGGCCTTAAGACAACAACATGGACGACCTAAGGGAGGCTTTTACGATACTGGGCGATATCAGATGAAGCTGAATCCAACAAAGTACGCCTTTGGCTTCGGGTTGAGAAAATTTTTGGGGTTCATGGTGTTTGAGTGAGGTATTGAAGCCAATCTCGAGAAGATAGACGTTTTCCTCAGCATGGCTCCACATCGAAGCATAAATGAAGTGCAGAAGTTAGTTGGCCAGATAGCTGCACTCAGCAGGTTCGTCTCGAGATCGACCAGGCAAAAGGGTGGGACGACGAGTGTGACTAAGCATTCAGGGCCCTCATGGAATACCTCACGAGACCTTCACTGCTTAGCCAACGTAGGTGAGGGGAAATGCTTACCCTATACCTGGCCATCTTCCCCCAGACGGCTTCCTTAGTACTAGTGCGTGAGGAAGGAGGGATCCAAAAGCCTGTGTACTACGTTAGCCAGGCCTATCAAAGAGCCGAAGCCTGATACCCCCGCATAGAGCAGTTATCCTTCGCATTGGTGGCAACCACGTGGAAGTTACGCCCCTACTTTCAGGCTTACCCTGTATGAGTCCTCACAGAAACTCCTCTGAAGAAGGTATTAAAACAGCTAGACGCCTCAGGACGCCTTATGAATTGGATAGTGGAATTAAGCGAGTTCGATATTGAATACACTCTTCGAACCACCATGAAGGGGCAGGTGTTGGCAGACTTTGTCATCGAGTTTACCGGGTTCCCAATAGTGGGCGATGGCGTGCGCCCTACAAGATCTTGGCAAGTATTTGTTGACGGCTCATCTTGCCGGGCAGGGGGAGGAGTAGGGGTGCACATTGTGACTCTTGGAGTGGAAGAACATAATTATTCAGTTAAATTTGCCTTTAAGACAACAAATAATGAAGCAGAGTATGAAGCACTGCTCGTAGGATTGCAGGTGGCCAGAGCCCTAGGAGTCGCCGAAATTGAAGTATGGGATGACTCCCAAGTGGTAGCGAATCAAGTACTGGGAGAGTTTGCCATCAAGAGCGAAAAGCTAAAGAGATAACTTGCAACTTCATTTCCATTATTTCCAAATTCAGCAAATACCGAGGACGAAAAATCAGAAGGTGGACAAACTGGCACACGCAACATCAGGGTAGGAAGACTCAACCTTGCCAAATAATACGGTGGTTAAGACAGTAGAAGTGTCTGCCGTCGAGATTGAGGTCATGACGATACAGCCCGGGATCCCTGACTAGGCGGCATACATAGTCAAGTATCTAGAAACCGGTGAAATGCCTGAAAATAGGAAGGAGGTGAGAAAAATCAGGAATAGAACGACGTGCTATACCATGATCAAGGGAGTCTTGTATCGGTGGTGTCACTCAGCCCCTCTGTTAAGATGTATCTCCCTAGAGGAAGCGCAATACGTGTTAGCAGAAATACACAAGCAAATATGCAGGAACCATTCGGGAGGATGGGCACTAGCTGGAAAAGTGACGTGAGCGGACTACTACTGGCCGCAAGCTCTCTGAGATGCCAAAAGCTATGTTCAGAAGTGTAAAAAATGTCAAGAATACGCCCAAATTCCCCATTTCCCTTCGAAGAAGCTGATATCGATTAGCTCACCCTGGCCATTTACCCAGTAGGGGGTCGATCTAGTTTGTCCCCTTCCCTTGGGAAAGGGAGGGTTCAAATTTGTAGTGGTGGCAGTCAATTACTTTACCAAATGGGCCGAGGCAGAAGCCTTGGCCACCATCACAACAGGTAATATCACGCGATTCCGGTGGAAGTCAATAATTTGTAGGTTCGGCGTCCCTCACACTATCATTTTGGATAATGGGAGGCAGTTCAACTCCGATAACTACCAAAACTGGTGCCGAGACTTGGGGATCGAATTTCGATACTTGTACCGTGGGAACCCCCAATCCAACGGACAAGTTGAGGCAACTAACAAAACGCTAATGGGAATACTGAAGAAACGACTCAACGATTGAAAGGCTACATGGGTTGAAGAGCTCCCCGCCTTGCTCTGGGCCTATCGGGTCATGGTAAAGATACTGACCGGGTAGACCCCCTTCACTCTCACCTACGGACATGAGGCAATGCCACTAGTAGAGGTCAAACTTCCCACGTACAAGGTGCAGCAGCACTTCGAATGAGAATCCAATGATAGACGACTGGAGGAACAACTAGACCTGTTGAAAGAAGTACTTCTAGAAGTAGAGATACAAGCTTCGCCCAATAGAAGAAGGGCCGAGAGATATTTCAACAAGTGAGTGCAGCCGAGGACATCCCAAATAGGGGAGTTGGTAGTCAAAGAAACTGGAATGACAATGCGAGATGAGGGAAAAATGAGTCCTCGCTGAGAGGGCCCCTACGTGGTCATCGCCACAAACAGATCGGGTTCTTATCGCCTCAAAGATTCCTTAGGAAATGAGCTACCACACTTGTGAAATGCCGAGCACTTGCGAAAATATTACAACTAAGCCAACTCCCTTGTCGTAATTCCTATGTTTTCATAAAAAGTTGCAAAACGTAATCCAAATATGTGTTTTTTCTTGCCTCGATTAATAATTTCAAGTGTATGATGTAACGAGAAAATCAGTATGCACACTCGCAAGGTCCACACCGACGAATGGATACTTCAACAACTTATCTCCCCGCCAGTGGCGGACCATCATAGGGGCAGGGGGGCCACGGCCCCCCCTAAAATTTTGAAAAAAAAAATGTATATGGATATTATTTTTTTAATAATTTAATAAGATTATATTAATGTTATTTGGTGTTGGCCCCCTCTAAAAAATTATTTTTGCCCCCTCTATAGAATTATTTTGAGTTTTTAAGTGTCTTTATATTATTTCAATGATATATTGTTCTTGACATATCATATAATTTTTTAATACATAGGTTCTATTAAATGTATTTTATTTTTATTTTAGATCTTACTATGAGATTGTTCTATATACCGCAGAAAAAATTATACAAAGATAGAACAAAAAATATTTATTATAATTTTAGCTTTGCTTGGCCCCCCCTAAAACAGATTCCTGGTTCCGCCACTGCTCCCCGCTAGGTGGAAAGGATGAGTGTAATGTGTAAAGGCTACTTTACCTTTCTCGTGGAGGAGTGCGGGTCGACCCTTGGTCACCCGAAAATAAACTTACCTTTCTCGTAGGCGTCAACTGGCAGGAGCAGGTCTAGTTACATACTGCTCGAACAACTTACCTCCCCTTGAGATACCATGGGGAAGGTAGGCCCTAAGGTTGCCTTATCCCTCTAGTTTGGGAGAGTGGGTTCAGCTTAGGACTGCCCGAATGACTTACCTTGAGCTTTGTCGCGACAAAGTGTGGGATTAACACTGGCCTGACCTAGATCTACCCTTTCTTGTGATGTCAAAGGGTGGAAGCGGGTTTAGTAACAGACTGCCTGAACAGATTACCTCCCCACGAAGGAGGATAGGCAAGCAGGCTGCTCGACCTCCTTGTTTCGGAGAGCGGGACCAGCCTCTAGGCCGACCGAATAACTTTCAACGACCCCCTTCATAGTGAAGGAGCGGTCAGCCAACTACTGCTCAAACTTACCTCCCCGCAGGATACCATAAGGAAATGTAGGCCTTAAGGTTGCCTTATCCCTCTACGGAGTGCGGGTTAGTCCTTAGCTACCCGATGCCAGAAATTTTACCTTCCTCGTAAGTGTCAACAGGCTGGAACGGGTACAAGAACATACTGCCCTAAAACTTACCTCCCCACTGGACACTATAGGGAAAGGTCAGCCCAAGGGTGGCTTTATCCCTCCCGTGGAGGAGAGCGGGACAAGCACACTACCCTCCCGAATACTTACCCTGACCTCCATTGCGAGTGAGTTTAGCGTTGGCCTAGCTCAAAGCATTACCCTTCCTTGTGATATTAATGAGCGGGAGTGAGTCCAGTAACAATCTACCTCCCTTCGGGGCCAAGAAGGGGAAGGTCGACCCAAGGGTTGCCTTACCCCTCCCGTAGAGGAGAGCGGGCTCCGCCCACAAGGCGACCCAAAAAAATTACCCTGAGTCCTATCATGGTAAAGAAACATACTGCTCTACTAGTAGCTCGAAAAAGTTACCTCTTTGGGGAAGCAGAAGGGGCAGGTTAGCTTGAAGTAGCCCAGCCTATCCCCAATGGAGTGCAGGTTTGAGTCTTACGACTATCCAAAGAAAGGAAGCTACGAAAAAGAAGCTGCACAAGGTGTCAGCAAGCAAAGTACATACGCAAAAGGTACAATCGGATACACATATTTACTTTACTACTTAATGCAGGGTTACAAAAAAAAAGGAGACTAGCGAAAAATGTGAGAAGAAATACAACAAGGAAAGCAGGAAACAACACAAAAAGGAAAATATGGAAGTGGTACAGTAAACAAGGTGTTGAAACAACACTGCGGGGAAAACTAGAAGCAATATACTAGAGGTACACAGTCAAGCACATAAAATCAATTTATTAACTTTACCACAATGCAAAAGGCAAGTTACATCATGAAGTTAGATTACAAGGAAAACATTACATCCAAGGCTACATGAAACCACTGAACTACAAATAATAATTCACACCAGTTTGAACATTCCAGTGAACCACTAGTAGCACCATCTACTCCATGCATACACATATAGGGGAGAAGTCTTGAGAAGGATTTGGGACTGCAAACCTTGCCAAGATCTGCTCAGCGGCCAAAAATGACTGCTGCAGAACCGTAGAATCGCGCCATGATAACCAAATCCTACAGCGTCAACCATACGGATGCAATGGGAGTCGAGCACCGCCATCATTATAACGTGCTAGTACCGCCCGAGGAAAGTCAACAGGGATATTACGAGGCAGTCAATCGAGTTCTATGGTGGGCACACAGTCCGGAACCTAATAGCAGAGGATTGGCAAGAAACCTACACAGAAGCTCCACCCTCATAAATCTAAGTTGATCCCAGTGCGGCAACCTCCAAATCTCAGAGTTAAGCCACCAACCGTGGAAGATGGTGGCGGGGTCGAAGCATGGTAAGCAAAAGGTGAGAATGAGAACAAAAGGTCCAGGATCCCAACGATAAGGAATACGCAAGGAGATCTGCCCGGTGAGTCTGCCCTCATGAGGCAGGTTCATTTCCAGAATGCCCATCCCCAAGGCCGCTCAGGATTAGGCCCACTCTGAGCATGTCACACCATCGCAAGGACACTTTGAGCAGGGAGAAGTCACATACGCTCATGGTCCGGAGGTTGCACTAGGGGTTCTAGAGGAGGAAGGTCGTTATCTGCTCCAAGCCAAACTTCCACGTGTCATTTCGTACCCCCTAGACATAAGACAACTCGTTGCGCAGATTGCTGGCGGTCGCATCTTGACTCGCGAGCTCTAGCTGATTCAAAGTCAAGGCGGTCTCTACGTTCAATCTTCACTGCTTCTCGTCCTTCAATTTGTGTTTCTTCACTGTCAGTGACTCATTGGCTTCTTGGAGTTTAGATTCAAGCCACCTAATCTGCAGACCATC
>QEOT01009361.1:0-11191 GCA_003123785.1 Pterocarya stenoptera | reverse complement strand
AGCACTGCTAGGCTATTCGCAAGGAAGGCGGCCAGCCGCCTCCTCAATCCCTACAGTGAAAGGCAAGTTAAGAAGAGAGAGAGAAAGGGGAAAAAGAAGGGGAACACATGAACACCACGGCGATCAAGCAAAGTTTATCCTGGCAAGTAGCACCCTGGCTTTCCCCTCTGCTCTGGGCACATGTTCTGCACGACCACATGGCTCAGTCGTCTGAAGACCCTCTGGGGCCTTCCCGGCAACCTCCCCATCGTCACCAGTAGCACTTGCGGTTTCCTCGTTGAGAACATCACCCATTGCCCATGTCGTGCCATTGGGACGTGTCGCTTCGGCCGCTAAAATTGTGTTAACAGAGAATCTCTAGGTCGAAGGCGTAAAGCAATGTGGGATGGTGGTCGGCATTAACACTTTAGATGCTTTTGGGGGCATAGGGAGATGAAGCACCCACACGGATGGACCCCCAGTGGGGATGACGACAGTAGCGCAATCTGAATCAATAGATGGGGGGAAGGGCTACGCTGTCTTTTCCCCTTCCCCACAACTAGCAGGCTAGTAGGACAACAGGAGTTGGGCGCAACGGTTTTCCCCATGGGAATCCTCGTGTCAGAACACTGACCGGCAGGGGGAGCTAAGTATCGATGGAGGCTATCGTCAGATAGCAGGGCCTTTGAGTACACCTTATTAGAATGCGTTGCCACCCAGGACCTAACAATCACCAATCTCGCTCTCTCCCGAGAATTTAGGTCGGGGCAGAGGATCGAAGCATCGAAAATCGTGCCCCAATTGGCACGAACGAAGAACAACCACCTAATGACTTGCCCAACTAGGTATTCCCAATTGTTGATTGGCAAGACGAAGAGCTTGGTAGTTGTATCCCTTCGCCACCTTGTGCCGCCCTTCTATCCGAACCAGCTCCTAGACGGGTTGAAAGTTGTAGATGCATTGACCCTTCCGCACCAAATTGTGGGTGATGAAAAATTCCTGAGCAATCAAGTCGGGATAATCAGACCAAACCTCCTCCAAGGCACTACGCCAGATGACACAACATGAGACCAAAATCCTTCACGCGACTTGAAGAAGTTGTGTGGGTGCCATAGCGAAGAAATCTAGTACTTCACGCACCGGTTGAGGAATGAGCAACCTCAAGCCACAAGAGAACATTGCAGGGTACGCCGCAACTCTGGTACCATAGCCTTCCTCTTCCATTGCTCTGCCGGTGGGAGAGGGCACCTCCAGTTCCAGCTTTGAGGGAATCCCATAGGCCGCTTTCAGCTCCTCTAAGGCCGTTTGTTTTCAGAGATGAGATGAGATGAGATAAGATTAAAGTTGAAAAGTTGAATAAAATATTGTTAGAATATATTTTTTAATATTATATTTGTTTTGAGATTTGAAAAAGTAGAATTATTTATTTTATTTTGTATGGGGATTTGAGAAAGTTGTAATAATGGGATGGAAGGTTTTCAAAGTTTTAGGTTTTGGTCTTGAAAACAAACAAGGCTAATCCTCGGAGGTAACTGTCGATCATTGAAAAAATCCTACGAAATCATTCGTTAGGGGGTTGTCCCGAGCGGCAGCGGCAAGAGCGGCGTCGGAGGCCACCGAGAGGGAACTGGGGCGCGATGACTTCTTTGGGCCCATCACAACCTGGGGAGACTCACAAAAAACTTCGGAAGAATTACAAGGGAATGAAATTGCGGAATAACGGAATGAAGCCGAAATTACAAGGGTCACTCATCTGAAGGAGAGTCCTTAGATATACACGGGGGGGATTCCTCTCATTAAAACATCATAACGCCGCACGTCTCACATGTATCCCACTCAAGTACCATGATCCCTCGATTAACGCAACTAAAGTAAAGCGTATCACTCGGGATAACGTGTAAGTGATGACAATGAAAGATACAGATGTGGTAGAGAAGCTGGAGGGGCACCATTAAATGCAGAAATGTGACTAACGTTGCACAGCCATATGGGCAGAATACAGAAGGTTGTTCAGTGTATGGTCAGGTAGGCCGGGAACTTAATCGGGTTTAAAACAAGAGAGATAAAGGAAATTCCTCTCGGACTGAATTAGCGGAGTAACTGTGAGGGGAACTTTCCCCTCAAGAAAGGCTTATGGGACCTGGACAACTAGGAATAGGTATCGTTTGGCCGACAAGACAGCTCAACCTGACACATCGGCGGCCCCCCTCGAGAACAAGGTATGCACAGGGTACACGGGAAACACGGAGGACCCGCGATTCGTCAGCATCAAAGTATCAATGGCTCCCATAAGCCTAATTGAGGCTCGAGAAACTACCCCATACTAATGACGTTGTAAATCAAGTTACACTTGCAATTATGAAACCAACATCGAGCCTTGTTGCATTTAAAGATTATGACAAAAAGAACAGTGCGATGATTCCAGATATCATAGCAACAGGCTTGATCTGCTCGTTGAACTACTAGTCTAAATAGCTGATCCTAGGTACAAGGATACTCTTTTTGACCCTTAGGTTTTTTCACTTATTTACACACTCCAAAAACACTTACTGATTTTGGCATCGGAGGCTCCCGACCCTTAGGCCGCCCTCTCAAAGTCGCATACATTCCCCTCTTTGCAAGACCCATTGTGAATACTTAAGTTGTTAGAGCCTGGCCTAAAGGTGTGTGAAGCACGACATCAACATTAATAACAATGAATTAAAAAGAAAGAAAAATAGAAAATAGAATATAATAAATTTGGTCTCATTGTCAAAGTCCTTTAAACTAGAGGACATAAGATCTGGTCTCCAAATGGTCGAACTAGGTTCGAAGTCTATTAAAAAAAAAAAATTGCTCCCATTATTATATATATATATATATAAATATATATAAGTATGGCCCTATTATTTCTTGAGTCATGCATGTTCGAGAAAAAGCCATTATGAATACAACTTTTCATCCGTCGAAAGAGAGTCCATCAACATTAGGGTGCGCATTGGTCCCATTAATTGCACCATCAAGAGAACGTACCGATTTCAATTCATGATCAATTACTTTATAAAACTATGTTCAAATATTGTTAATATCCATATTGGTGCTTCACGTAAATCATGTAACGAACTGTGTACCACTCAAGAAGCTAAAGTTGTACATGATGCATTTAATTGCTAGCTATTGGCCGGTGAAGTTGAAACAATTAAGATTTAAGGTGCTAGCCAGTCAAATTGGTGTACGTTTTCAACGAGCTGGAAATAGCAGATGGAACTCATTATTTTAACTTAATTTATATATATACAGCTTGATAATTAATAAGTTCAAGCAAAATTTGATTGTTTTGAAAAATGATACCACAAATGGACGGCTGGGCTGCTTATTCTAAAGTACGTACATACGTTGTGATCACTTGCCTTTTGCGTGACATATATGCAGGGTCCTTTTTTGGTTGATTTGAACTTCATGCGTTGGACGTTTTCACTAGCTAATGGCTATGCATATGGCTTATCATGTCGAGACATGCATCTCGAACATCATCGCTAAGAGTCGTCTGAGAGCACAAACTAATTAAATACATTTGTAAACCACCAACTCATGAGAATGATTTGATAGGATTCAAAGGTGATCATCAATCTAATCTTCCATATATGAAACAGTAAATGCGTCACCCCATACCACCATCCAGATCAAAATAAATAAATCTAAGATCTGGAACATAACTCATCAATATTTTCAGCAACCAAAACTTGGGCTGTTTGCAAATCAACATTAATTTAAACACCCATCCAACATATAATGGAAATTTACATCCTTAATTGAAACTAATCACCCATGCAAATTAATGAATCATGTAAATCGATCCAGCATAGCCCAACTAATGGCATTAATTGATGAGATTTACAAACTTAATGAAACCACCTGCATCGTATAATTAAAATTCTGACCTTTTGAGTAGCTAGCTATAGCAATAGTTTGGAGTTGTTAATGATTAAATTATAAGCATATGCAAGTAAAGAAATTTCGGATCCACCAGTAGTACTAGTTATATTTGACATGTCAAGTACTTCATAAACAGAATGTTAATCACAACCCTAGAGTTTGCAACTTTAAACTCAAAACGAAGAACAACCCTAAAGTTTGGACTTTCTATTATTCAAAATTGGATCTCACTACCTACCTTGTAACGCCTGTCCTTGGGGTGGACCTTTTTGTAAAATATTTTAGAAAATAACGACGAAAATTACCGTCTAATTTAAAACCTTTTACAGTCATTTCCAGGGTGCAAGACTCTACGTTATAAAATAAAAAGTGCTTTGATGATAAAAGAGGTCTAGAGTGGGAAATAAAATTCTTTAAAATAAAAAGACATTTTCGTACGTTTAAAACCTTCATGCCTAGACCTCCGTGCTCTTTCCCTTTGGCTGTGTCCCTCCTGGGCGTACTGTCCATTTAGCTTCTTGTGGGGGGAGGGGCACACAAAAACTAAAATGAGTCGAATACTTAGTAAGCATTACTTCATACTATTAAAATATAGCAACATAGGTTTTCATTCATGCATTCATCATTCATACATACTATATGTACAAGCATACATGCTTTCCTTAAAAACATCACTGATGGGGTTTTCTTCTTTAAACATGCTTTTCTTTTCTTTAAAATATTCCCCCGTCAGTGCCTTCATTTCTTAAAGATACGATGCATTCATACATTACTTTTCTTTTCTTTTCACTTTCATAGGCCGGTGCATGTTGTTACGCACCGCGTGCTGGGGTTAGCGGCATGTTGGGCCTATGGATTCGGCCGTGGCCACAGGTTGGAATCCCTTTCCGTTAGGGTGCAGCACTGGGTGCACTACCAGATACTACTGCCCGGCATTGCAATCTGCCCATTCATTCATTGGGTACCCCTTTTCTTTCATTCATATGGCCGTTACGTATTTTCATACATTCATTAATGCCAAATGCCATTCATTCATTCATGTCAGCTCTAAAGAGCTGAGGCTTTCATTCATTTCATTGCATGAGCATGAGCATTCATTCTTTTCTTTTCTTTTATTTCATGCTTTCATGGGGAAAACATCCTTTTCATGAGAAAACATATCTTTTCATGGAAAAACGTCGTTTAAAAGCATGGGTTTAAACGTCATCTTTCGTGGCATCATTTAAAGCATTAGTTCGTAGGGGCATTTAAAACATCGGTTCTCAGGGACATTTTAAAACACTTTCTTTACGTCACTTAAAGCATCGGTTTGAAGCTTGGGGTACGGGCCTTGAAGCTTTCTTTCTTTTCTTTAGAAAATATGTACAATAGATACATCGTATATTCATCAATTCACATGCGTACAATTATACTTTTGGGTGCATAAAAAGGAGCTGCCGAAGAGGAGCCGTACATACATGTACCTTTCAATACTTAGCATGCTTTCTTTAAAAATATCTTTCGTATCCTTTCTTAAAGCATCTTTTATGGAGAAAAGCGTTCATCTTTCTTTTTCTTACATACTTTAGAAAACTCTAGAAGAGCATGAACATAACACTTACCTGGACTCCATATTACTTTCATACCATGCAGTCCATTCATGCGCGTGTCAGATGGCAACCTACATGCATACATAACCTTAATGTTAATCTCTATCTAGTGCATAAGCAACTGAACTAGAAATAGAACTATACTTTACTTAAAACACTCTCATTCTGTCCCGTACTCTTTCACGTTTCTTACTATGATAAAACTGTTGGAGACCCTTTATGGTCTCTACTTCTTTCAACCTTACGTTCTATCTCGAGTGCTTACTTGCTAAGGTGAACTCATGATTCACCTTAGGATTAAGACACTAGGACCTCTGTCTTGTTCTTCTCATTAACCATGTTTCGACGCATGACTTAGACTAACTAAGTCACGCATCCCATTCTTAGACAGTACCTTCGTCATTACCCTTATGTATCTTAGCTCACTCTATTTCTCATGACCATCCATACACGTCACACGACTCCAAGCCACTCTGAGGCTTGAGCATCTTGTAACCATGCTTAGGACAGATTACCCATTACATATGGTGCATCAGTCCATTACTTGTGTTTAACCAGATCACACACGTACCTTACCCCTTTATAACCTAAGATCATCATTTAATACATTGGTCACAGGTTCGTATGGCAAACGCCATACTCTGTTACCAACCTTCTCTTACCTGGCTAGCCCGACTCTTCATGCTAGCCGTACCTCTTGACAGTTCATCCCAACACTTGACATGATGGGACTCTGTTCATGAACACACCTTACGTCATGCCACGTAGCTCGAGACTAATCTCAAGTTACACCGTGACCCTATCACGTCACCTCTGACCTTCCGCTACGTCACCTATACGTTATCCTCCAACTCATCACGAGTACGGCTCCTCACGTACTCCCTTCACATTATGACACCTCGTCACATTCTCGCTACGTCACTCATACTCTAACTCTTCGCCTATCGCAAGCACGACCTCTTAATTGACCACGTCACTTAGTGACGTTACCCAGTCATGCTTTCGCTGCGCTACTTTGGTACTCTTTTAGTCACTTCGCACTTATTTCAGGCCATAAGCCAATCACATGGTGACACTCGTCGCCTTAGACTACAGGCCATATCTCACAACTATTTCGGGACATTGTTCCACAGTTCTCGACACCATACCTCAAGCTCTTCGCCCATCAACTACGCAATCACCTTTATCTCTACGACACGCCATATGGTGTATCGCTGCACCTCATGGAGTATACTTCTCATGTACTCCCTTCACAGGATTACGTCACATCACCACTATGGCACATACGCCATATGGTGCGTCACTCCACTACAATGAAGTACACTCCACGTGTACTCCCTTCACAGAGCTACGCCACATCACCACTATGGCACATGCTATATAGTGTATCACTCCACTACAATGGAGTACACTTCTTGTGTACTCCATTCATAGCACTACGCCACGTCACCGCTATGACATACACGTCATACGGTGTATCGTTCCACTACATGGAGTATACTCCGCGTATACTCCATTCACGACGCTCCGCCATATCACTAATATGGCACACATGCCATACTGTGCATCGTTTCCCAACATGGAGTAAATTCCACGTGTACTCCATTCACGATACTATGCCACATCACCGCTATGACACACACGCCATATTGTGCACTGTCTTTCAATACGGAGTATACTTCTCATGTGCTCCATTCACTGCACTACACCACGTCACCGCTATGTTATACACGCCATACGGTGCCTAGTCTCATTACACGGAGTACACTCCATATGTACTCCTTACACTGCACTAGGCTACGCCATTACAACCGCACATACACTACCACCACACTTCACAGCGCAGTCCACAACACTACACAGCACACTTCCCAACTACGCCCAACACTTCACCACAGCACGTCACATCACCATACCACACAACGAACCCTATAATACTAGCAGCACAGTCCACAACCTAGTCAACTAGCATGCATTTAACATCTAATATAAATAGCGAGGGATAGAGAGTTATACCATCGACGGGATAACCCGTGTATCGCTGGCTAGCCGTCACAGCAATAACGTTGAAAGGAACGTATGGGGTGGCTACACCGCGTACAATGACTGTTTAGACGTTTAGATAGCTAGGTGTGGTCTTGGAAAGGCCTAAGGTGACCTTGATGATGATGGCAAGGAACATAACACAGCGGATATCACCGTATACAGTGGCGGTCAGTCACGCGCAGTGACTGTCCATCACGTGCAGTGATTATCCACCACATAAAGTGGTGGTTTAGGCTTGGGCTAGACTTAGGGAAACTGCTGGTGGAGCTGTGGAGGCTCGGTGGTGGTCGGCCGTGCACTGTGAGGGAATAGGTGCCGTGGGAGAGTGAGAGAGAGTGTGCGTGCATGGGGGACAGATCGGGGCCAAGGGTGGTCCGGTTGGCTTTGTGGTGGCCTGAGGATGCCGGAGAGGATGGTCACTTGCCGTGGGTGGCGGCGTACGGTGGCGGATCGGGCTAAAGGGGATGCGGCGTCCGTGGGAGAGTGAGAGAAAGTGAGCCTGCATGGTGGCTCGGCTAGACGTGGGGATGGTTGTGGGAGGTGGCCAGAGGCCAAGGGAGGTCTCGGTGGTGGTGCAATGGCCGTAAGAGGTGGTGCTCCACCGTGGGTATGGCTATGCCCGTGCAAGAGGGAGGTGCACTTCGTGGGAGCAACCGGAGGGGAGATGGAGGCCGAGGTCACTGGAGGGTGATGGCCGGTGACTGGAGAAGCTACTGACTACTGTGGTGGTGGTGGTGCCGGAGGACGGTGCACGGAGAGCTATCGGTATGGGGAAGCTCGCCGGAGGGAGAGGAAGCCGGTTGGAGGGGCGGTGAGGCTCACCGGCTCATGGCGGTCCCGGGCTAGGCAGAGGAGCAGTTCGGGCGAGAGAAGGGCTGCGTGCAGTGCAAGTCAAGAGGGAGAGGGAAGAGAGAGATAGGGCTGGGGAAAAAGTGAGGGAGAAAGAGAGAGGGTTGGGGTTTTATACTAAGACCCAACTTCTGGGGGTCTATAAAATAGTCTACGATGACCCTTAAACACTGATTTAAAAACACATAAATATTTATTTAATTAAAAGCATTAAGAGGAATAAAGATAGAATATTGTTTAATATAATATTCCTTCATCATTTATAAAATGATGAAGTCTTACTTAAAATATTTAAAAGAGTAAAACTATTAAATTAATTAAAGATTCCATCATTATTTAGATCACATAATATTTTAAATAACTAGAATCATTTATATAAAATGATTCCTACAATTATAATATTTTTGGAGCTCTTCAAATATATTATAATTTAGTTATTTAAAATATTACTTAGATAAATAACGATGAGAATATTCCATTTAAAATACACAACTTTAAAACACAAAGATAACTTTAGAAATCAAGTAGTATATTTAAAAACATGCCATCGGAATCTGACACGCGTAATGGGACTCTTAGACACTAGAGGGGAGGAAAGGGTTGTCACATCAGACGTAATTGCTTACGTTAGAAGAAGGAAGGAAGGAGCAGGGTGTTACATACCTCCCATAGAATTGCATGATTGATCAAATCACACTAATGTTTAAAATGAAATCTAAGGACTTATCAAAATTAACTTCTAATTTTTAGTTGTTTAGTGAAACCTAACTGCCGAAGTAGCTCAAATCACTTCGAATGATCTCCCTCCCAAAAGAAACGACGTAAAGAAAATTCCTAGAATATATAATGAGCAAGACAAACACCAACCTTCTGGATATAAAAAAATTTCAAATCACCCAAACTCTAAGCTATACTCTTTTCATCAAGAATAAGAGAATTTGCACCACAAATTTTCAACTCTAATAGCAAGAATGCACTGTGATTCAAACACAAACCAAAGCTAGGGTACTTTTGAACGAATTCCAATTCCTGTATTCGAAGATGAACCCCGAGCTAAAGCTAGGGCAAGGGATTGGTTCCCAGGACGAAAATCAAGCTAGGGTTTTGATTGCAAAATCTCCCAAGAAAGGGAAAAGTCAAAGAAAAACCAAAGCTCATGATGTAAGGTGTACAAACTCTAAGGGATTTGGCGAGAGCGGAATGGAGATTCTAATGACCATTCTCCTCAAGATGACAATATACGCCAGCACACACCCATCTAATTTCTGAAGTTCTGCTGCATCCCTTATTTTTAGCTTGTAATCTTTTTATTCTTGGCATGTACAACTTTGTTTCTTTTATTCTTGGCACGTGCAACTCTGTTTTTATTCTTGTATAGTTCCTTCATTTTCTGTAAGTAAACATGAAATACTCTCATAGAAATACAAGATACTCTCTCTGTTCCATCATGAGACAGAGTTTTATCAAAATTCTTTATGGTAATCAAAGCCAAACAGTGAAATAGAGAGTTTTTTCCCCTGCCTTTGCAATGGACAGCTTGTCAATCTCTTCCCCACCCTTCTCTGATGAATATCCCTATCTTATGACTCAAAATCTCACCAACTTCATCTTTATACGTCTCAACTCATCCAATTTCCTTCTTTGGAAAACTCAAATGTTCAATATCTCGGAGAGTTACGATCTTCAAGGTTTTATCAATGGTGATATTAAATCACCACCCCAATTTCTGGATGACAACTCTACTGTCAACCCAGCCTACACCAAATGGCAGAAAAGTGAAAACCGATCGCCTTGTTAAAGGATGGATCATGGCCATTCTCTCAGAAGAAGTCCTTGGCATTGTTGTTGGTTTTAACACGGCCATTGATGTATGGAATGCTATACTGCATGCCTTTGCACGAGACTCCTTTAATTGCAGCCTTGCTTTTAAGCAAAGGCTCACTTCAATTGCCCAAGGCACCGATTCACTTTTTGTGTATCTATGCCATTTTAAGGCAATTTGTGATGACTTATCAGCCATAGGGAAACCAATCCAAGATCACCAAAAACCATTGTGGCTTCTCAATGGTTTGAATAAAGACTAAAAACTCTTTACAACCACAATGATGCTCCCATTCCCCTTTACTCAAAAATAGTTACTCTGTTGGAGAGCTACTCAGAGTGCCACAAACTTGATGCTACTCCTCAAATGGCCTTCTACACTAAGAAAAATCACAAGAATAAGAAAAGTGGAAATCATCAAGGCAACTCCTCTTTCAACAAGATGTCCAACCGAGGATCTGCTGGTGCTTCCCCCACTTATGCAACTAAAAAAGCTGCTACCAACAACTCCTTGATCTGTCAAGTTTGCAACAAAAGGAACCACACATCTATCAAATGCTTCAATTGCTTCAACCACTCCTTCCAAGCGGACGCCATTCCCTAAGCACTAGCAGCCATGACCATAGCCAAAGCTCAAGACACTGACTGGTTTCCTGATACTGCAGCAACAGACCATGTAACCAGCAACCCAGATATCCTACAAGACCTCACACCTTATACTAGTTCCGATGGACTCATGGTAGGAAATGGTGTCTCCTTACCAATCACTTATTTTGGCAATACATCTATCGGTTATGGCTCTTCATCTCTTCATCTCAATGATGTTTTAATTGTCCCCTCTATTAAAAAGGATCTCGTTTCTATCAACAAACTTACCACTAATTATCCGCTTATAATTGAATTTAAAGTTGATGATTTTGTGATAAAGGGCAGGGCAACTTAGAGGGAAATAGCGAAGGGGCATAGACGTGGTCATCTATATACTTTTCATG
>QEOT01009360.1:30266-58720 GCA_003123785.1 Pterocarya stenoptera | reverse complement strand
TCTCAGAAGAGAATGGTTTGGGTCTGCCAGTGGCTGCAGTGTACTTCAATGCACAGAGAGAAACCGCTTCAAGAAGAAGATGATTCAATGACAGGAAAAATTAAGAGGAATGGATATAATTCCTCCATCGAAAAACGTTGTTTTCAATTACCATGTTGTGAGTATATTTATAGGCACGGAGTAGTTTTCCTTCTGCTTTTCTTTTTCGCCCTGTCCTTTTGTAGGACGTACTGTACTTGGAACTGTGCGTCCGAATCAGGTAGGTGACCTTATTTTCTCTACCACTAGGCTTTGGGGATTGATGGTCCCATCCTTAAGCTAGGATCGATCATATAGAAGTGTTCCAGTTGGTGCATGGGCACGTGGCATGCTGAGTTGTGCTCTAAGATGGTGATCATGGTTAATTTCGAACCTCATTCTATAAGTACTACTGCCTGGCTTTCTTTCTTTCTTTCTTTTTCTTTTCTGGATTTTACTTTGGAATATATATCATTACAATATATACTTTCCTTTGATACGAAGGAGAATTCTCATGATGTGGCATTCATTATCATGATCAGTACTCACACAAATGACATTCAAGCAAAAGTAATCGAGAATGCTGAATAATTTGACGCCACTAAATCTGACGTGCGATCGCAATCCATTCAAAAGAAGGAATCTAATTTTGTATAGTTTGTTAGTTGTCAAGAGTTAATGTAAAAAATGGACACAAATTAATTAGTGGGTGACCACATTTACAGTACTATAAGGGTTAATAATATAATATAAATTAATAATTAAATCTATCTCTTCTTATTATTTTAAATTTTTGAAATAAGTAATGATTTTACATAATATTATAAAAGAAGTACTTTTAAATTCAAACTCTGACTCTATACTTCTGATTTAATTATGAGCTTAATCTTTTAAACTTTTCGAATAATCTGAAGTGGTGATTTCACAATACATGAGATTCGGATGATATGCATCACTTACATATCGGATTTGGATGAGAGTGTGAGATCGTCGATGCATAGACTGTTAAAAGAAACAGTACTTTCGAGTTGTGACTGCATCACAGGCACTTTCAGTCGATGACAGTTAATTGATGCATGTCAACTAAATTTGTACTTAATATCAATGTGTGTATATTATCTATGTCGACACTGTAGAAGTTGAAAAGTTGAAAAACGTCTTCGAGATGGCATGACCGAAAACACTCAAAGCCAACGATTTCAATGAATGATCATAAAGCAAAAAAGTTGAGGGAAAAAAAATAGTACCTTATTGACTAAGTGTCAAAAGTTTGGTGCTCTTTCACGCGTGCTCATCACGCTGGCCGGTTTGAATAGTAAATTGAGATGGATTGAATTGAAATGATTTATGAATAGTAATAAGAATGATACCATATGGTGTGGGGGTTGAAATTTTTCCCCCGCCCCCACCCTGATGCCAGGGGAAGGGAGGAAAAATCTCATCCACCCTACTCCCTGCCTAGACAACATACTGTCTTTAAAAAATTGGGCCAAAAATATATTTTTTTTAAAATTTAAAAAAATTATAATAATTAAATAATGATCAGATGAAAAAATTAAAGATTTAAAATTAAAAAATATTTATATTTATAATATTAAAATATTAAAATGAGATATATAATATGAGATAACATCTCTCTATCTAAACATGCCTTAGAGTTAAGAATATTGTTTATTATTTTTTAAGGGATGACTCTGTTAGGTAGTGGAGTTTTTTCTATTATTTATTATTTTATCATTATTTTTTATCTATTTTTTACTATTAAAATTTTTTTTATTTACAAAATATTTGAAATCTAAAATGCCGGGTGAGTTTAGATGTTGAAGTGAGTTGAGTTGAGATAATAAAATATTGTTAGAATATTATTTTTTAATATTAAAGTTGTTTTGAAATTTAAAAAAGTTGAATTATTTATTATATTTTGTATTGAAATTTAAAAAAAGTATAATGATGAGTTGATGATGACTTCGCGAAAGAGAAATAGAGTGATGGATGGGACCCAACCCACACGTCCAAAACCTCATCGAGCAAATAGGTCCCACCCCTTTCGTAAAGTCACTCCAAATTATAACTCACAATTCCATGATATTTCCATCTCTTCTTCTTCGTGAAGTCACTCCTAATAACCAAGTTAAATGACGTGAGGCTTATCGAAGGATTCTCGAGGAGTTAAACTTTCATTTGTCCATATTTGAAGAAAAAAAAAATCTTTTATTTTTTATTCCCATTTCCTTAAAATAATAAATTAAGAGTTTTTTAAAAATTTTCTTTTGACTTTTGTCTTTCATTGGGGAGTTTAAATTAAAAATAATAACATTTATTATGACGTACGTTGTCTTTTCCCACTGCTCGTAAAATCAAAAGGATATGCCAACAACATGCATCCTAAGGTGAAATTGCCGACAAGTCACCAATTTCAATGCTGCATGATCAAGAGAGTGCACATCCCCAATGCAAGGCAATGAAATCCAAGGGGATAATTGATTACTTACAGATTTCCACAAAGCCAATATAGAGGCGGTGACGAACATGCACTTATTATTACTTGATGATCATTGGTAATTTGAGTCTTAAAGAGATTCGAATCCGCACGGGAAAAGCTTATGAAGATGATAGAGTCAACCGCTCTTCGCCATGCACCTTATTTCCTAGATTGACAAAATAAAAACTAGGACAAGAATATTGTACAAAATACCATTATGGAAAGAAACTAATTGTTCTTTCTGACATTCAATTGCACTCGATTACAATCCAAACATACAAAACATGCGTATTACGATCCTCTAGACCTAAAATTGGAGAAAATTTTATAGTGTGTGGGCGCTACAATATTATTGCCTGTGTGCATGATCTCCTAGACATGATTAAATGTTCAATAAATATTTTATAACTCAAAACTACATCTCTCTCTTTCTTCAAACTCTAGGCTTTAAGAGATTCTCAAAGTTGACAACTCCAATCATCTCAGAAAGCAATCCAGGATGTCAAAATGCAACGATGCATGACCCACCTGTTCCCATGTAGCCAGCTGAATAAATACCAGATGTACATGGTTCATGAATAGTCTGTTTCGCGATAGGTGAGCTAAGACGACCTCGGACTGCACTGCTGCCAACACAAAATGCCATCCATGAGGCGAGAAGAATGGACCATCCACGAACCAAACTAGTCAAGCATTTATTTCAGAGTTGCACTGATTCTCTCTGCTGCAGCTTCTTCTGCCCCAAAACAGGCTTGAACAACTGGTTCTCTCCAGTCTTGGCCTTTCCATCTTATCATTGTCCATTGATATTGCTTGTAAAGGATGGGGTGACTCATCTTGTGTTTCCACCTCTCGAGGTTCAAATGATGGGCATGGACCATCATTGCAAGTACATAAAGGAATTGTAACAGAAGGAAACGGGCTACAAGTGACTGGACATAAAAGATCTGAAGAAACTGAAGCCACACGATTCTTTCGGATCTCTGGTGTATGAACTGGAGATTGACAGTCAGGATCACGAGGGTGAAGCATGCATGGGGTACAGAGGCCAAGGGACGTTTGTAGTTTATTTTCTTTTGCTGGGGAAACAGGCAATTTGATGAAAGAGATGATTCCATATCTACAGAGAGGGCAGGGAATGGAGCCAGGCAGTCCCACTAATTCAGAAGGAATGTTGCATGTCGAGCAAAGATAGAGAGCGCATTTTACACAAAGCTCATGCCCACATCCTGAAATTATACATACACCAATTAATAAGTGTAGGTGCTACACCATGTAATCGAAAGTGTTACCTATCAGAGAATAGAGAATAATAACTGTCATGGCCGTTTAACATGACTCCATGGAATGAAAGAACTCTATATGAAGCTTCAATGTTTCAATAATTAATCTGAAAACAGATTTAGAAAATCATACAAGGAAAAAGATATCTCATTTCTCTCAATCATGAATGTCACAAATGGTAGTGGAAGTTACACTGCTCATAGCTAGACCTTCTTAGGAAGTGATAGCATAATGCTGAGTTTGGCAGCCAAGAAGAGTGGAAGACAACCTCCACCCTCTCCCTCCCTCCCTCTCTCTCAGAAAAGGTATTTAGCTTTGATGAGTTAGTGCTCACTGCTTCAACCAGATCAATTTTAAATTTTTTAAATCCTTAATCCTCCTAAAACCCAACGGTTCCTTTGCACTGATTCGATCACAAATTGCTGTTACGCATGGCTAAACTAACAATCAGCAGGACAACTAGAAGTTAGCTTTGACATTAATTTTTTGGCAAGTCAATCGTCCATCTTAAGAAGAAGATCACTCATCCATCATTTCGCACATTACCAGGGAAAAAAGACTAAGGTATAGACTAGAGATGTAAAAATATCTACTTATGTAATATGCATATGTACGTGCAAATGCCCGTGGACACAAGGAAGGAAACAGACCTTCAGCAGCCACAGAACATGCTCTCTCCAAGCAGACAGCACAGACATCAGCATCATCAAAGGTTGTTGAGGACTTTAATCCACACTCTCTGCATAGAATTCACAATGCATGATCTTAGTTTCAATATTGAAAAACGAGTCTTACACCATTACAATGTTGCGGTCTCAACACTGAAAAACAGGCACTTTCTCAAATGTCTACAGGAAATAAAAGGATATGGTCTAGAAGTCTAAAAGGAGTTGAGTATGATGACTGCCTGCCATCATACGTGACCTAGACTCCTCAATTGCTTCTAAGTGTGAATGCTTTAAGTTCTATGGGCTCATAGTCAGCAACCCACTGAATACCCTGGGTGACATCCGAGCCAAAGCCAAAGTATTCTTCCATGATTTTTTCACACCATTTATAAGGTAAAACTTTTTCAAAGTCATGAGATGCATTTGTAGGCATGGTTAACTGTAATATCACCTTGCTATGTTAAGTACACTCAAGAGAGGCAAGGATAGGTAATTTGAAGAAGGGAATGCCGGTAATATCGAGTTGGAATTGGGTGCTAGCAGTGGTTCAAGCCAGTGGCGCCCCCACATCCTGGCAACATCAATAGGAAGCCACCTGAAAGAAAAGATGAAATTCTTTTATTCATGTTGCGTGGAATTTTTTTCTTTCTTTTTTCTTTTCATGAACTCGACACATGGAGTAACTAATACTAAGACCGGACACCCAAAGACCCAGTTCAGATATTATACCCATTGCAATTCTTTCAAAGATAATATCCTTTTATTCATGTTGCATGGATTTTTTTTTTCATCATCCTGTCACATGGAGTAACTAATACTAAGACTGCACACCCAAAGACCCAGTTCAGATATTATACCCGTTGCAATTCAAGGATATCCTACTGGCGCCTCTTGCAAGGAGAATCTGAAGAAGAAAGAACACCATTATTTCAAATTCAAGAAAGACCATAAATTAAGTAACCAACAAGGCTGTTAAAAATCTTGCCTGACAACATTTCAAATTTCCCCCAGAAGCAGCATAGTGCAATGGAGTGCTTCCAGCTCCTGGAAAGATGTTCTAATTTCAGTTTGAAGCGTGAACAAGAAGCAACCATCAAAGATATAAGGTGCCATACTTCAGCACAGAGCATACCTATCAAATCCATGGACGTTCCATAATGAAATGTTACAGCTGAAACATTCGCATGAAGGTCAAGAAGGAGCTGTACGCAATCAAAATACCCATTCAATGAAGCCATGTGAAGAGCAGTGATACCACCATCAGCTGCCTTATTTACAAACTTAGACAGAGCACTGCACAGGATAAATAAATAAATAGTATGAACAAAATGTACAGATGACTTTTATATCCCATAATCATCATGGCTGGGCAGAGATGTTATCTGATAATAGCTTGACCCGCAGGGAAAATAAAGATGCTGAAGGTTATACAGAACCAGACATGAAAAAGGGTAGAAACAAAAACCAATAATACAAAATTATATTCAAGATATCTATGCAACAATTCTTCCAGCAGGAATTCACATGGTAATTCTTTATTGCTAACAAAGCGTTCAAGTAATCAAAATCTTTACGAACAAGAATAAACGTATTTTACTACCACTTTCAGGTATAAATCCAGGAAATATCTACATATTTAATAAATTAGTTAAAGCCTCACACCTTTGGTCGTACTTATTCTTTACATCTGTGCCATCACTTCGATCACCATCTGTCTGTGCATGTAGAGCTTCATTAGGAGCACTTTGAACAAAGTCAGCCGCTACAAGTCTTATACATCTTGCATGACCACTGACGGCTGCAAAGTGGAGGGCTGTCCTTCCACTGAGATAATCCGCCCTTGTAACCTGTAATAATTAAAAAAAATAGCTCAAAACAATCGATCAATAAATACGACCAGAAATGAGCAAAATTGAAGGACCAAATTTCTCATTCTCATATTGAAGCTTTGACCAGACCCATGAGCTTAAGATTATACTAGGAAATTAATAAAAATCAGAAGTTTCAAAAACTCACATTGCATCTATAAAGAAGAAGAGTCTGCACAACTTCCCAGTGCCCGTATCTACAAGCTTGCATCAACGCTGTCTTCAAATACGAATGCAAATAAAGAGCCATGTCAATTACACTAAGTCATTTTTACAAGATCAGTGACATTATTGATCATATCAGTTTAGATTATGGGGCTGCCAGAATTAGTTCTTAATTTTGATTCAGAAGTATTTCCTATCAGCATCCTCTTATTGATCAGATTCAACACTGTTCATTTTACTCTTTTTTTTGTTGGCACTGGGTGTCTGAGAACGAAGTCCCAACTAATTTTGGGGGTGCACAAGCCCTTGGCAAGGAGTTTCCCGCAAAGTACACCTCGGATATATAAATTGTTTGCACCCAAGAGAATTCGAACCTTAGACCTGGAGGGAGCATTACCGTCAAGATCAAGGCCTTTACCACTTGAGCCAACCCTTAGGGGTTAACATTGTTCATTTTACTTATCAAAATAATCAATCAGATTCAACACAGACCCAATAATATGTTGAGTCATGAAGAGCATATTCAAGCTACCGGTTTTTCAAAAATCAGCGTTTGCACTGAACGTTTCTAATCTTAACTACCGAATTAGGCAGATCACAGAAAGGGGGGAAAAGGCCTATTACAGCAGGATTATCCAAGCTTCCAATTCCAATTCCAAATGAGAAATAATATTCATCCTTTATTTTGTCATATCTGGTCACTGTTTATGTGGCGCAATTTTATATGTCAATCACTTACAGTAACTAGCAAGTGTGGAGGATGGCAAAATCAAGGATGAAAAGTAGCGTTGCTTGTTCCAAATACTATATCAAAGCCAACGAATTAAAATGTAATTAAGAACATCCATACCCATCTCAGAAAATGCGCTGAAAACCTAAACCGTAAATGCGAAAACAAATGTTATCTAACAAAGAATCAGCAATATAAAACAGAACATAGATGAGAAAACCACCAAGTCTTGTACCTGACCACAGTAATTCCTCGAATTCGCATCTGCTCCATTCTCAAGCAACAACGCCACAATCTATCCAAACACACACCAACCCCATAGGATACCAAAACAAAGGTCAGGGAAAAGGGGAAAAAGGATCAATAGGCAGCTGCGAGATGAAAATAGCAAAAAGAAAAAGGGAAAGGACCTCGTTGTGGCCCTTGGCGGCAGCAAAATGGAGGGGGGAATTGAGGCCACCGAAGGTGGAGTACTTGGCCAGGCATGGGTTGCAATCCAATAGCATTTTGGCCTCGATCAAATCGCCGTCTCGAGCGGCCGATACCAGCCTCTCACCGGTTGCAGAACACCCAAAAGAATTACCCATCTGTGTTTCTCACTTGCGTGTGTCAGTGCGTATGTGTATGTGAGCTTTGTATGGGAACAAATATATTAGGTCAACCGTCGCACGACAATTTCATGGACAGGAAATAAGAAATTCGACGGGAGGCACGGCAGGTTTTGGATTTAGCGGCGACCTGGAGATATGACGTGGCATCTGTGTGCGAGCGCGGGCGTGTCCGTTTACTGGGTTGCTTGTGTGTCTTGTGCTACGCTTGGGATCTTTGCTGCAGTTGGGTGGTGTGGTTTGAGCCTTTGAGGGACACGGCAGGAGGACAAGGGACAAGGGATAAGCTATTTCCTCTCTAAAGACAACAAATTTTACCTTGTTTTCACGCAGAGGGACTAGAGCATTAGATTTTAATATATATTTTTTTAAATATCATTTTTTATAGAAAATTTTTTGGGAAAAGCCACTGTTGGTAGCAACTACTTTTGCACACAATATATGGTTTCATCTAGATCGTCCATCTCTTAAAGTTAAAACTATAAAAAGAAAAATGAGAAGAGGAGAAGAAGCCACATAGTGAGTGCAAAGTGTGCACTACTATAATGGCTTCTCTCTAGCATTATTCTTTTTTATATCACTTGCCAGCAATTATAATTATATCACTTTATTAAAAAAAGTAAAAACTCTAAAATAATTATAAATAAAGTTATAAGTTTACATCTTTTTTTTTATTATTAAAAAAAATAAAAATTCTAAAATAATTATAAATAAAGTTATAAGTTTACATCTTTTTTTTTTTTTATGCAAATAAGACATTTATAGAAAAACTATCGGATACAAGATACAAGTTTGGTGGGGTGGGGTGAGGTGAGAATCTCTTACAGTCTTTCCAAAGCCAACACACAATACAATACAAATGAAAAAGAACAAAGGGGGTGAACAGAGCCAACAGATTGACTCCCACCCAATTCTCACAATGGGAGACCGCTTTGTGACAGTTTTTAAATAGTCTGATAAACAGACTATAAAACTGCAGCTAGAAGCCGCAGTACAAAAGGGTGTGCTGTAATGTGTTGGTTTGGACTGGCTAGAATGAACTGTCACGTCCACTATCACTTGACCTTTAGTTAGGGAAAGAGGAAACATAGTGTAGCAACCGTAAACAGTGACGAATAGCCGGCGAGAAGGCATTACTGGCGATGGCAGCGCGTGCATGCCACGCGCCACAACTGAAGAGAAAATAACAGTCGGATTTGGAACATCCAAAACCTTGAACCCAAAATTGTCGCGCTTCTCCAAGGCACGGCGGCATATGCGGATCACGGGCAGCATAAGCTGCACGTGAGGCAAACGCGCTGCACTAAGTGGCGGATTTCGTCCACTAGTCTAACGGTTGGCACCTGGAGGAGCTGAGAAAGGGGCGCATGTCCACCCTAGGTTGCCGGAAAGCAGCAGATTAGTAACTATTAACGGTGCTACCGGAAAACTAAAGAAAAGTGAAAAAAAAAACATGAATAAAAGGAAATAAAGGCCATGGCCAGCGAGGAGTGGAGGTGGGTGAAGCCGAAACATCAACCCCCCTCCCCCGGTGAGCAAAAAAAGTTTTTGGGATGGACGATGGGCACTGGAGAGAAACGGCACTGGAAAAAACTGGAGAAAAGTAAGTAATATAAGTTTATATCTTTTGTAGATGTATTACATTACATTACATCAAATCACATGTAGCATCTCATTGAGATTGGTTAACAAACCCACTATAAATGCTATTAAAGTGTAGTAAATAGAAAATAGTGTCTTTAATTATAGTCTTGTTACTTGCTTTTCTTGTTGGTTCTTCATTTGTAATATATGGACCCCTGGTCACAGTGATCTCTTCATACTTTAAGGTAAATGGAAGGGATAAAAACCACTGACCCAACAGGCTGAGCCCAACAGGCCATAAGAAGCTCATCCCACCACCAAGAGATCCATTCGACCCGGCCAAAAGGCCCGCGACGTGGTAGAAATAGAGATCAAGAAAACTGGCATCAGAAAATGATGAGGTACCGACAGAGTTGACAAGGGTTGACATGCACAAACTTATCAGACACCTTAGGCACTCATGAGCTACGACTGCGGGAAGGTGTGTGGGAGAAGCAACCGCCACCCACGCCCTAAGGGAAAAAGTAGGCATTGTCGGCACTAGCCGAAGGGTCATTGAAGTGTTAGTCATAAAGTTGCGACTGCTAGAAGGCATGCAGGAGAAGCAATATTGACCACACCCTAAGGGAAGAAAAGTTGGAGTCGCCAGCACTGGCCGAGAAGTCGTCGAAGTGTGAGTCAAAAACCCACACCTCATTAATTACTTCTCTCTTATACGCCACGTCGCAGTAAATGCTTCAGGCGGCCAAAGTATAAAAGTGATGGGACTCTCCCTAATAACATGTGCAAGTTACTCTCCCCACACCTCCTATAAAAGCTTACCACAATGTACATTTGGACTTACGCTAAAATTCTATTGATAACACCGTTAAACAAAATTGACTTAGGTATCAGAGGTCCCTAGACCACCTTTGAACCTCCTCTAAATTTGTGTTTATGCATGAGAGGGAGCCAACCCCCTGGTTGTTAGAAAATATCCGATTGTGCGTAGAAAACACGTCCAAAACAATAAAATTTCTTAAATGCAGCACTCGACCCCCCAAGGCTCGATCAATGCATTGTATACCTACAACGGTTGGAAGGGAACCGAGCAGGAGGGCAAGAACTCTTGGGCGTTGGGTAGAGACAAAAGACGATTGATTAGCTTATAAAGAGGCTGACAGACGTGGAAAAAGCCAACAAAGCAGCCTGTGTCATGACTCCCGTCTTAAAAGATGGCGTGGAGGCAGAGACGGGTGCGTCCTCGTTTTTGTCACAATAGATGATCAGGTACCGGTACTACTGGAACTTCCCTCCCCTTCCGTCGGGAACAAAAAGAAAAATATTAAAAAGTAAAATCCTGGTTTAGTGGGGGATCTTTATGCACCTTGCAGATATATAGGGCACCCGAGCAGTGGTCCTTCAGTGGAAGTCCACATTTAATTACAGGTAGGATCGGACGGTTGGGAACTGATCTTAACTGGTGGGTACAATGGCGTGAAAAGTTGTGTGTAATGAGTTTAACGTCCAACCGTAAGTAAAGGGGGGGAATGGGTTTAGGTGCTCTTTTGTTTTTGGAAAAGTAAAATGATATAGCAGTCGTCAAACTTATAGTTTAAACTTACCTATTGATTTTTTTTCTTTTTTTTTTTATTTATTGATTTTTTTTCTTAAAGATTAATAATGTTAAAAAACTAAAAAAAAAAAATTAAATAAACTAGCGAGCACATCAGCAATAACTGTTGGAAGCCCGCTAGCAATATCTTTTAAAAAATAATAGTATGATATTTAAATATATTCATTAAATATATATTTTTTTTAATAATTAAGAAATTGATTATTAGTTAATATATATATATTGATATTTTATTTTTTATAATTAAAATATTTTTAAAAAGATCATTATAAAAAAAATAAATAAATAAACTCATCAACATTGCTAGCACTGTCCTTTGTTTTTTTGCTGGGGACTGAGGGCACTGGGCTCCTCACTCGCGCGGGAAAAGCGGCAGTGCGGCACTTTGGGACCGAAGCAAGCAATGTTGGAGCCTTGTTTACGTCAGTCTTGTCTGAAGTGAGTCAAAAATTAGAGAGGTACAGTACTAATTGGTACTAGGGACTGCAGCAACTCATCTTCGCCTTTTACGACACCATATTTTTTACTTTTTGTTTATAAATAAACAATTGTAATAGTATTATTATTTGATATAAATGCCGTTTAATTCAACAGAGATATAAAAAATAATAATAAAATGTTATATTCCCTCCCCTACGTTTTTGGTTTAAAGCATGAAAGGAAAATTTCACAAAAACAGAAAATCAAATTACAAAACACCTGGAGGGATAGGGTTGGAGAGAACAATTAGAAACGCTGTTACGTACCATCGCCGTTTGCAAGCGGCATGCAAACGGCTTTCAAAAGTAATATAAAATATGTAATTGTCTATGGCTGGGTCCCACTCTCTCTGAGAGTCAGTGTTCTTTTCTTCTCTTATGCACTCACTCTCTCTCTCTCTCCCACCCTCCCGAATCTCTTTTCTCTTGCAGTATTCTCTCTTAACCAAATTCTCTCTCTATCTTCTCTGTGAATATTAGAGCCCTCAGCCACTCCATCGAGCAATAGCAACCCACGTCACATACTCCAGCCCCTCTCACATCGTTCTTTGCATTTTGTTTTCTATCCTGAGGATGGGGATGGGGATGACACTACTACAATTGAATCACAAACCCATAGTTTCCTTTGAAGATTGGGAAAAAAAAAACGCGACATTCACGGGAGAAATCGAACACAAACACTGTATAGAACCGGCTTCACAAAACATTGAAATTAAAGTTGCCTTGAAAGTTGGAAATTAAAGTTGCCTTAAAGTTGGAAATCACAAAACAATGAACAGAATAAGGCACATGAATGCTAGTGAAAGTATGAATGTTTGCGTGAAGAAAAAACCCATCGCTTTTTCTTGCTCTTCTTCCTTGCCTTCCCCGTCTCTGTCCGGTCACAGACCCATCCAAAAAACTCATTCCAAAACCCCACCTCACAGTTGCATACCCATCCAAAAACACAACCCTTTGAACAAAAACTCCAACCTCGACTCCAGTGGTGATGTTTGAGAACGAACATGCATCATCTCAGACAACCTTTCCTTCCATCCTGCGACGATCTTGACTCTCATGGCCGCTCTCTCACCCGAAGACCAAGAAGTCTTGGCTTACCTCCTCCCTTGCTCCAATAGCTCTGTCAGCTTTGACGGCCGCCGTAGGACCACCCACCATGAAAACCCATTTGACCCATTGGGTTTGAGGAAGCTAGAACTCAGAAAAAGTGTATCTAGCGGGAATTTCCGAGTCGGACCCATGCGAGCTCCCGAGTCCGTGCGGGACATTATTCGAGTTGGACCCATGCGAGCTCCCAAGTATGCGCAGTAATTTCAGAGTTAGACCCATGCGAGTCCGTGTTGGAATGTCCGAGTCGAACCCATGCGAGCTCCCGAGTCGAACCATGGTTGCTCATGTTTGGACAATCTCGCTGCATTTCACTCAAGTGAGGAGTGAAGAAAGATAGGGGCAGGGGGAGAATGGAGAAGACGAGGGAGGGAGGGAGGGAGAACGCACCGTTTTGTTTTTATTTTTGGCGTTTGCACTATGACTGCACGAGGCATCTGCAAATAGAATTATTCTTTTGAAAATTGTCTAATTAGTCTTTACCATTCAAGAAAAAATTCTACATTAGATTATACATCTTTGAGTCAAAATAATAATAAAATAATAATTTTTACTATAATTAATTTTTTAATTAATTATATATATTTTATAATTAGCACACACTATATAAGATCTGTCCTTAATACAAATTTCATATATTAACCTGTGCTCAAAAATATCAATTTCATGTATCGAAATATTACCAATTTCATATATCAAAATCACCAATTTTATATATAAACTAATTTCATCAACAAATTATTAACATGTGCTAAAAAACACTTTGTATCATTAACTTAATACAAATTCCATGTATCAAAATCAACTTAATACAAATTCAAGAAAGTTGATTTTGATACAAATTCATACACTAAATACAAATTCCTCCAAGTTGTCTAGAATACAAATTTCCAGCACCAAAATCATAGCCATTTTATTACATTACAGGTTACTATATGTGTTACTATATGTGATACAAGTCAAATCCATCAATTTCCAGTAGAACAAACAACAACCAGCAATGAAAATGGAACTAGCAACCAGCAACAAAATCACCAACAACTCCACCACTAGCAAACAGCAACAAAATCACCAATAATATTAAAAGCAACTCCACCAGCAAATAGGAAAACAAACAGCAAATTACAATCAAACATCTTCAAAACAACAACTGAAAAATCTCAATTCAAAACAGGAGACCAATTAAAATAGAAGATTAAAATCAGTTTCCTAACAGTAAGTCCCAGCCATTTAAAGCAGGCTAAACAATTTCCAAACAGCAGAGGACCCAAAAGATTATAGCCCAAGCCAATGAACTAAACCTCAAAGCATAAAACATTATAGATAAAACATTTAATTGCACATTATAAGCATTGGTTTTTATGAGTGATTAACGAAGGATTTAACAGAAAAGCCAAAGTAGAATTTGAACCAAATTAAAATACCATGAGTAATGATGGTTAAAACTTAAAACATCATTAAAGCACCATTTCAATTAAATTTATTATCACTGCAGTAACATGAACCCAAACAAATTTATCATTTCAACTTAAAACATCATTTCAACTTAAAGTATTCATTTCAACTTAAAACATCATTTAAGTATCATTGTAGTTACATGAACCCAAACAAATTTATTACAAAACATCATTTGTTGAGAAACATCATTAAAGTATCATTTCAATTAAAGGAGCTTTACACTTCTTTTTTTCCCTCTTGAAATTCACTTATTGAGAAAAAATTTTAAGGTTCAATTCTACTATATATATGTGAATACTATGTTCACAAGGGTTCACAACAAATCTCGAAAACAGAACATGAATTTTGACAAAAATGAAAAAAATCCCAAGGGTTCACAGCAATCTCAATCTACCATTAAATGGGTTTGTTATACAGTTCTAGTCGAGTTTTTAGGAGAAGTTCTACATCCTTTCCATTGATTTTTTTATCGATCTAGCTTACAAAAAAAAATAGTGAAGCACTAGAGTTTGGGTAGTCAAAATACTCCAGGTCATCTGAGACCTTTTCGTACAGACCATAGTACCTCAACATCCAAACATGTTAGACTGAGCGGGCGACGTTCCCTATATGAACTAGAGTAACTGAGGGGTCTTCCAGAGAGCCAGAGACGATGTGATCTGAGATTGGAGCCAAGTTGAAACAGTGGAACATGTGAGAGAGAGAGGAGAGATGATTTGCACGTCGAATCGAGAGACACGAGCAGGCAGCAGGAATGGTTTTTTATTACTATAAAATTACTATAATATTTTTTAATATTATATAAAAATAAATAAAATCACTATTATATATAAATAAAATAACCATAATATTTATCACTATTATATTTAAATAAAATTACTATAAAATCACTATCATCATTTCATCATCATTAAAAAAAAAATCAATTATGGATGAGATCTACACTTTTCAACTACATATCTAAAAGTCAACAACTCAACATATTTCATACATCTAAACAACTCGAAATATTCTCAATAAAATCTACAAACTCACTCAAATCTCTACTCGCAACGATTCACAATATTTCTTGCTATCCAAACGGGGCCGACTCCAAACAATAAAACACTAGAAAAGAAATTGTTAATAAAGTTACGAGAAAGCAAAGATTGCAGAGAAACTCAAAGCAAAACCTAGCATTAATGATGCAAAACATTGAGGTGAATGCTGATCTTTGAGTAAAAAGCACCTTAAATTGATGTAAAAAGAGGGTCGATTGAATCACTTCCGTAAAATTAGAAGCCCCCCGCTAACACTGATCCAGTATAGGAAGAAGCGAGAGAGGAACGAAGCAGAATCTCTCGGTGTGAAAGCAAAAGGAGATACATCTACAACTGTCACAAGATCCGTTATGAGAGAGAGCTGCTTTAGTTTTTTAGAGAGATTCCAGCTTTTGTTCAAGTCGAGGGAGGGAGAATAGGAAAGTGAAGATAGCTCTCAGGAAAAATAATCACGTTAGTGGAGAGAGAGAGAACAAATAAAATAGCATTTGTAGAGTGAACAGTAAATCTGCAAAGATGTATTAGTACTATTCATAACTATGAAAATATTTACATATACATAATCTAATGTAGTCAATTTAATGGTCTAATTATGCAAATATGTATTTGCATTTACATATAGATAAACCAATGCCAATGTGCCACATCTTCTTTACTCAACCAAATATATATACATATATATATATTTATATATGTGTATGTGTGGAGTTTGGTCAGTTTCGATCCACTTATTGACAAAATTTTGTTTTTGGTCCGACTCTGGAATGTGATTTTACTAATAAATTTTTAAATATTATATATAATATATTTTTTTTTATATAATAGTTATATAAGTTAATTACATAATTTTCATTTAATCTATCACTATTGACTATATAAAATGTTAAATAATATATGTTATCAATTAACTAATATATCATATGATAAATTATGTTAGTAACTATTAACATCATAAATATAATTATAAATAATTATTTTCTTAATGAATTAGTTACACAATCTACATTAAAGAGCTCACTTAATTTAATTTTACTAATTTAAATATTTTTTATATTAATTTATCTGCCAAAAAAAGTAAAAAGGAAAAAAAAATGTTCTTAGTTCATATGGACCGAATTGGACTAATAGCTAATGATCTCGTCCTCTCTATAGGGGTAATCGATCTAATCCGGTCTGGAAAAAATGTGGACTGAAATTTTCGGTCCGGTCCAACCCCCCTGAGGCCGAATCAGATAGGACTGATTACACCCCAAATCGTAATACACAACCTAAAAACACAAAACTATAGTCATTTAGGTGCATGCAATTGGGTTTAATTATAAGGCATGCATGGATTGCATGCGTTTATTTTATAACGAAGATGCAGATTGTTGAACAAATCAAACATTTTTTTAGGCCATTGTCGGGTGTAATTAGAAACTGTATTATCCAAATGGCTCCGGAGATGCGATTAGTTGGAAGCTGCACCAATAACTGCCTATTTGTTCACATTAAATCGATCGTTGGTAAAATAATGTGGGCAGCACGACTTCTGTCGGTCGTGTTATATGTTGTTAAAAAGCTTAATGGGAAATCTAACTAATCTCAACCTAATTAATTAGCAAACTCTTCTCCTTAGTAAACTCCTAAGAAATGGTTAATTTGCAGCAAACAAATGCATTTAATTGTTTTCATTGCTCCACAGACTACAGTGAAGACCAATAATTTTATAAAATCTTACACCCAATAGCAGTTTTCCTTTGTTTGGCAGTGGTTTCCTTTTAAGTGAGTTGAGATAAGATGAGATAGTTTAGATAAGTTGAATAAAATATGATTAGAATATTATTTTTTAATATTATTATTGTTTTGAGATTTAAAAATGTTGAATTATTTGTTATATTTTATGTAAAAATTCTGAAAAATTATAATGATGAAATGAGCTGGAGATCACTTTTCGATCCAAAACAGACCAATAATTGGGTCATCAAGATTGACAATCTCATAACGATTTGAATGGCAAAGCTAATTAATTTGCAATGAGTAAGTGTACAGAGAAGCCGTAAGATTCACCACACAGCGCACTTATTGCCACTGTGGAACATATATATATATATATATATATATATTCTCTAAACTAAAAACGCACGTTTTGCTTCATTACTCAATTTCTTTCGAATACCCACGTTTTTATTCTCTATAGACTTACTCTTGATCTTCTTCATTTCGAATATATACGTTTTTCTTCTTTCTCCAGTTCTAATCGAATTTCATCTCCCTCCCTTGCCAGCCAGCGGCCACATTCTCCTCCCACCACTCTCTAAAGTCGTAGCTCTTGAAAGACTAGTTCTGGGTTGAACATCTGGATTGGAGCCATTTTTTGGTAAAATTTGTGTAGCTTTTAAAAGCTCCATTGCTTTGAGACATCCATACCATCATTCTTGTTTGAGAGGTCTACATTCTTCACCTATCATTTTATTTTCCAGTTTTTTTTTTTTTTTTCGTATTTCTTTTAACAACATGGAAAAATCTATTATCTTTATGTAATATTTCTGACTTGGACTGTGTTGACTGTTTTAACATGGAAAAATTCAAGCTTTTTCCATTATATTTCTATAATATACCTGTGTAGGATTGTTTTAACTGTTTTAACATGGAAAAATCCAAGTCTTGGAACCCAAAACAGTGACTTGTATTTTAAATCCGATTTGCCACGTTAGTTGAGTGTGCCGTGTGCTATCAAGGACCGGCTTCCGTCTAGATTAATTCTTTAGGATCAAATTCTTTTCACTTCTGGGTTTGAGCTCACAACTCACACGTACATTCTACAGATAAATCGTGATTTCTAAACAACTTTGCCCGTGGGCAGCAGTCACCGTATTAATGCTTCAGCATGCCAAGGAGAAAACCAAACAATACAAATATATATATATATATGAGTTCGTTCCACGATTTCCTGTCAACTATCAGATGATATGAATACGTATGAAGGACGAACCTTCTTCCCGATTCGACTATTCTACTTCTTTCCCCCACAGCTAATATCTCTCTCTCTCTCTCTCTCTCTCCAAAATATTAGATTCAACAGTACAGTTGGAGTTTAACATGAGTACAGTAAATGCTGATCATGGCACTTAACCTGCATGTTAGATGATTACTGGGTTTCGAAATATTTTCACAAAATACATGCATTCTCGTTTTTTTTTATAAACCTTTTGAACTTGTTTTTACAGCTGAGCGGCACTTTTAATTGTAGCGGTACGCATACAGAGTACATTTCAATCAGATGGGCATTATAACGTTAAATAAACTTTTGATTCAAACATTAATATGATTCGCCATAATAGACCCTACGATTTAGACTGGAAGTGAGAACGAAAAACAAAGTAACCAGTGAACCATACTCCTCCACTATCAAACTCTTTTTACCTCTGTAGATGAATTAGTAAACAACAAACAGATTTGACAAAAAGAGAAATCTGATCAAACCTCATGGATCCATCGAGTCAATGCCCGAACCACCGTTCCCAACACGCTATATTTTTTTACCCCCAAGCAGAAAGACCAAAAGTCATCTTGCTAGTCAGACAGCAAAAGTCCCCAAGCTGCGGTTCGTTCTTGACTCAAAACCCTTAAGAGAAGTTTAATCTCAACCTTCTCTTCCTTTAGTATCAATTTTCTATCCCCTACATTTCTTCACACACGAAATTTTGCTTTTCATAGAAGAAAAAGACAAGTTAAACAGCATACTAACCAATCATCACAATTAGGTTACTTTAAGAGCTGCTTTAATCTTCTGAATTGTGCAGGAGATGAGATTGTTAACTGTCTCAACCGACTCCACAGTTAGCTTGGCAGTTGGCTGGCTATCCAGTAAAATCTGAAATCCAACTGTGAGTAAGCATCCACCTCCATCAGTGCCATTATCTCCTGCTTTGACCATTGTCCTATTGCAGTTGTGGGGCCTGCCATAGCTAGATGGCTCATCAGGAAGAATTGCAAATCCCGATGGTAAGAGAGGCACATAGGCAGAATCTCCACCCCCCATCACCACATTTATTGATGGTATGTCAACTGGTGCATAAACAACCACTGAACCGGAGGCATCTGACCATGTCTCTTGCAGTATCAGCATGTTGTTCTCATTTGCATTTGTTGGCTGCAAAGTCCCACAAAAACATAGGCATGCAGGAGAGTAGAAAGGAATGTAAATATGTAAATGATTAGGAGAAATTAAAATTATCGAAATTACTAAGCCGTGCTGATTATTTTAGAGCAAAGAGCACTCACACTACCACGTAGGAGTGAAACACAGTTGCCTTGTTTATGGCCTTTGGTAATATGGACCATCTCTTGTATAGGCCTGCCAGTGGATAAAATGTCCCACCCACTCCTCAACCGGTCATCTCGCAAGAAATCAAAGAGTCTTGGCTGTGCTACAGGCATCCAAACAGAAGTTGCAGCACTCAACACAATCCCAGGAGGCTCACCAGGGTCATCCAGACTCTTCCTGGTCATGACCCTCACATCTTCGCCCACATTTCCAACATGGAGATTATCCCAATTGCGAGTCGTTGAAGCACAAACCCCAGAACAGAAGTTATCAGTCATGCGCTGTGCCAGCTTTAACATGCTGCTCCTACCAGCTGAACCAATCACTCCTGAAGAGCGAAATGTATCAGGGTGTGAAACTAAACTAAACCTATCTGTAAAGAATAATTTTTTTTTTTATAAGTAGTCTGTAAAGAATAATTAGGGGTAGCAAAAAGAGACCTGTCTGATCTTCATTAGGAATGCTAGATGACATAAGAATTGCCAGGAACTCACACCGCCTTTGGAGGGTGGCAACCCACCTCTGTGCACCAAAACCCATGCCAGCACTAATAAATGACCGGTAGAGTTGGTGGATACAACTCTCATCATATTCTGAATGTTCGACCCAGGTAACCTACATTTTCATGCGTCTACCATGTATCAGAACCCATTTGCTCACAAAACAAACACAAGGACAATAGAATACATTTCTCTCAACAGAAAATAATTAATAAATTTTCAGAACGAATCATCGAGGTGAATATATTACTCCAAAAAGCTTGTAAGATCGTGTTGTCTCTTCAGTTAGCCTTGGGGAACAGGTTCTTTTAACAGGTACGATTACATTCTATTCAAACTACAGGTATTTCTGTAAAAGTATTATATATAACACAAGGTATTTTATATATATAACCTGGGTAGGATGGTTAAGATAATATTTGAACTCATTGAAATGCTTAAACTAGACGAAGGTCACCACCAAAACTATAACTTCAGTGACAAACTACTGAACTAGCTGCACCCTTAATCCGTGGCCCTTTTTCAGAGCAACAAGGGCTGGAAAGCCTATAGTCCATAGAAAGAATATATGTATGCCATCTAAATAACTTGAGTACCAACTTTGACTTTGTTCCTGCCATATTTGTCAACCAGATGATGCACTATACTGGCAAGTGTTTTGAACTTAACAAATAGACCCATAGAATTGCATTTTTAAGCAAAAACAAGTACAATATAATCTCAATCTAGAAGAAATGTTAACCAAAAAAATCTGCTATGTGAGTGAAGGAGGAAATGTAGAGGGAAGGAAATATGTTAAAAAAAAGTTAAGGGTAAAGATGATAAATATCTTGAGGATTTTTTTTAATAAATACAAATATCTTGAGGATTGAAATGAAATCCAAGACAATCATAGATTAATTTTGCAATATAAAGGTATACACTAAAGGATGAAGGGAAAAGTCCAAAACAAAGCAGCAATGTCAGCAAGATAAGGACAAAATCCTTCCTAGACAATAAAAAATTCTAGGCTAAAACCTTCACAAGAAGGCTTAATGGAATTATATTCATTGTTAAAAGGGACGTTACAAGTTTATTAAGATAATGAAAGCCATTATCACAGTGTGGGCTTCAATATACAACAATATAAGACTAGATCCAGGTCACAGCCTCATGGGAATAAATATAACACAGAGTGGAATAGAAGCATCAAATATATTGTTTATAGGAGAAAGAATTGAAAGTTCCAAGGTTACCTGCACATATAGATGATAAATATCATATATTCAAGATGTTAAAAAAACATAAGTGGCTTACACTAACATTAAACTTTGATTCATGCCCCAGTTTTGCTCATCTCTAAGAATCGTAGTATACTAATTAAGTAAAGACCACGAGAGATCTGAGCATTGGAAAAAAAAAATCTCAGCATTGAAGTTTGAATACTATAAAATAATCATACTGAGCAAGTATCTTCCTCAGTAAAATACTAAAAAAGGTTCAGATTCGTAGGTAGACCCTCCATATTTCATGAACAGCATAACCATCAAAGCTGTCAAAATTTTAATTAGTTAACAAAAATGAATCATTGGAAAGCACAAGTCAAGGTGGGTTGGGAAGGAGAGTCCAAGTGCCAGATAGTTCCACCTTGATGAAGTGCCCACCAAATCCTATAAATGGAATCGTTTTAGTAATCTCACTCACTTAGCATAAGCGATAATACACCAACGTAGTAAAGCACAATAAACAAAAGAGAACAGAAGAATGCATGTAACGACATAACAAATGAATAATCTACATTTAAAATTACCTTGGAGTAACCATTGGGCAGATCTTGCACAACAAAGCCAGAAGGAAGCTTCCTACAGTTCACAAAAGGTTGTACATTTGTACCTTCTTGGCTAATGTCCAGAGAAACATCAACCACAGCCCAGACACCCTCTGCCTGCTGCTTGCAAAACCGGAGGAACTTCAATTGACGAACAGAGACCAATGGTGAAAGAACTTGAAGCTCAGCATGCATCTATAAGGAAAGATCTTAATGAGTTCCAGTTCAGCAGCATGAGAAAGGGAAAAAAAAAATGAACAGATGAGAAACATACCACTTGTAGAGCTCCATTTCTGATTCCAGCCATGCCAGTTGATATCCACTCAATTGTGGCAGCTCTAGCAACCGTGCACGGAAACATATCTTTCCACCGACCCTATTTAAAAGAAAAGCAAATAAAAGCAATACTTAGTCTTAAACATCAAGACTTGCTTGATTTGAGGACTTCTAGCTCCAATCCATGTTCAGCCTGAACCATACAATTCTAAAAAAGAAAATTAATTTCTTCCTATAGTAAAAGTTCATTTATATGTTGCTATTGCAACAAAACAGCAAGAAAATTCATTCAGTCAGCAATCCATTCCAATATAATCACTGAAGGCTCCATGTAGGAACAAAGGGTTAGAGAGCATACTGTGTCCATCAATGTCTCCACAAGTGCCAAGCTATTGATTATTACCATCCCAGTATCCCTTGTAGCCTCAGTTACAAAACCAGCGGGTTTTGAGCCAATACAAGGAGAAAAAGTCCGTTTGTACTCCTCATAGTTCAGTGTTTCCTTCCCTCCATCCAAGCTTTTGATCCAAAGGGGACTATCTGTCTGGGCCATCTTAATTAATTCATCCATAGCCAACAAAGCAAGCTCTATAAACATTGATCTATCAACTGGAACTTCATTGCCGATCAAGCCCATAGGAGGCTTAATTAGAGGCATTGCAGAAGAAGTACTCAAAACCCCATCACCCAGATCAAGTCCCATGTGCAATGACGTGCCTATAGAGCTTAAACCACCAATCCCATTTCTTCCTACAGCAAGCTCCAAACCGGAGTTTGAGCTTGAGAGAGGGATGGGAGTGGGCAAGGACGAGAGAGGCCTCCCCAAGAATTTGTTTGCCAAAGCACATATACGGTTTAATTCGTCCGTCAATCGAGCATTCTCAATCCTAAGTTGGTGCTCCTCAAATGATATTTGGCCTGGAATGGCGGGACCACCACAGTTGTTGCATATTGGGTTTGCCATAGCACCACGCATCATATCATTCTCAGCTTTAAGCTTATCATTGTCTTGTTTCAGCATCAGGTTTTCATGTCGTTCCAATTGGGTCTGATTCAAATTAACAAATTTCATTTCCGTAAGTTAGTGATACACAATACATCGGACAAAAACTACACAATAGTATAGATTAAAAGCGAGATACCAATATACCTTCATTTGGGTTCGCCTATTTTGAAACCAAAATTTGACTTGCTTGGTTTCCAAGCCAAGCCTCCTGCTTAGTTCCAATCTTTGTTTCTCATCAGGATGGGGGCATTCCTTAAAAAAACTAAAACCAAAATAACAAAGAAAAAAACTACCATCAAACACCTAATCATATTGAACTAAGAACTTGAATAGCAATGCATACAGATGTAAAATCATACGCTTCAAGATCTTGAATCTGATGTGGTGTGTGTCTATGGTACTTCTTCTTCTTCGGCCGTTGGGCATCACCTGCGTCCAGATCATCACCTGATGCGCCTTCAAGATTATCACTCCCTGACCTGCTCTCATACTCATCATCCCGCATCCTCACCATCAAACCAGTATCAACTTTTTCCCCAATTAGACCCATCTCCCCATGACCCTCCATTTTCCTTGGCTGCACAAAAATACCATAAGTAAACAAATATTAAGAACAAGAAGAATAAGCAGAAAATAAAAGAACTATAACCAAGTAAAACATGAATCGAAAAGAATAATGTCCACTGAGAGAGGGGGAGCGAAATGACTAAATGAGGCAGATGAGGGAGAGCGAGATGAGGCATACGATGAAGAGAGTATGGGTAGAGGAACTGTGCATTGACCTGGGAATAGGAGTGGGAAGGGGTGGCTGAGCAATGCGGTGTGGAGCAATATCAGCCACAACTCTTGCAACCCCTCCACCACTACTACCGCCACTAGCACCGCTGATCAAACCCCCAAGGCCCATCTCAAAGAAAAAGAAAGAGAAAATAAACCCTCGGTGTTTCTGTCTCTCTTCCTTCTATATCTTTCCAACTCTTCCTCCACAGGTTATTAAGACATATATGGTCACTATCACATTCACAAGGGTATGCTTAGGTTTTATTTTTTTCTTATATTTTTTTACCTTATCCCAGATGAGCTAAGACTGACAATTATAAACTCTCAGCAGAAACAGAAACAAAAAAGCTGTTTCATTGTCAACGACGGCTTCGCATGACTCTCTCTCTCTCTCTCTCTATAGAAAATCGGTTTCAGATAAATAAAAAAAGAAAGAAGAACAAGACAAGGAAAACCCTTATTTTTTTCCTTCCCTAATCTCCAGCTCTCACGCCTCTCGGCTCTCTCACACACACATGCATATTCACAGCAGAAAATCTCTGGAAAACAGGGATGAAAATAAACCCTAGGTTTCCACCTTTTTCCGGATCATCTTGACTTATTATTTGTCAGTAGAGGACGCGGCCCAGAAAGTAGAAAATCGAAAAGGGCTTAAAGTCGGAGAAAGAAGAAGACAAACACAAAAAGGTAAAAAGCTTATTTCACATCCACACTATATCTGACTTTTCATTGCCATGATACCAAATCTGACCCTGTTGACCCCCAAACACCTTCCAAGTTTCCAACCCCGCTCTCTCTCTCTCTCTGCTCCCTGATACCTCTGAATCTATGATCAGAAATTAAAAAAATAGTATGAAGGAGGATACAGAGTTAGATGGCATACGAAGTTGCAAACCAAACCCAGTACGGAAAATAGGGTACGATGTGAGTTTGACAGCGAGCCAAGCAAAAAGACAAGGAGGGTCCTGTTATGCAGCCATGTACTAGATTTTCAATCCTCTCTCTCTCTCTCTCTCGCTCTCTGGGATCTGTGGAATAGAAAAAGACACAGAAAATGCATATCAAAACTAATAAACAATTGTTGTTACAAAAATATAATAAAAAAAAAAGTTGGGAGCTGACTTCCAATGACTGATAGGCAGAGAGGGAACCGAAGAGTCAAAGGGTTTTGTTATTGTATTCGTTTGAAAAAAAAAAAAAAAAAAAAACTTTTTAAAGCCTGGATCGAATCCAACCCCAGAACTCTACTGAATCAACACTCTCGTCCATCTCCAATGGCTTCTTCTACTCTCCATGCACAAGTTTCTCAGAGCCCCTTCCTTAATTCTGCTCTCTTTGATTAGAAGAATGATATATAATAAGAGAAGACTCGTGGGGTTTGTGGAGCCCGCGTTCTGACTCTTGGTTCGTGATATCCGCCCTACTAATTCCACGCGGACGGAAGCACACGCGCGCATGGTTCTGCATTTGTTGTCCTTTGTCTAGGTAAGCCATACTTAGTTGTGAACGCAACCGATTCTACCCGTGCAGCTGACCCAGAGCATCCAATTGAAAAGTGTAATTAAAACTTGGATATTAGAGTCTAGACTTGCCGATTTTATGACATTGCATCACCACCGATTTTTCCTCGAATTTTTTCATGTTAAAATTTTGGAAAATACTATTCCCACATAAGTCTTTCTACCGAATTTCAATTTATTTTTTAAAAATTTTTTTACTTAAGAAAGTATTTTTAAATAAATTTGTAATTTTTTTTTATATTTTTTAAAAATGTTTGAAGTGTTTAAAAACATATTGAAAAAAGGCAAAAAAAGAAAAAAAAAAAGGACTTTTGCCTGAGGATTCTCAGTAAGAATCGTATGTCGGTGTATCATCACCCTAAAATCTTTAATTTTCCCTGTTATTAATCTTTAGAACTCTGCAATAGCTGAAAAAAAGAAAAAGAGCTTTATATTTTCATCAACTTTTTCTTCTAAGCACTTAACACAATGTGAAGATAAAAAATTCTCTTCATCAGTTACTATTCATTATCCCACATTTTATGAAAAATACTCTCACACTCTATAAAAAAAAAAAAACTATAAATATGAAGTATAAAAATGAATAATAATTTATACATAAAATTCTTCTTTAAAAATATATAAATACAGTAGATATATCTATAATATTGAAGTCCACAAAACTAGATCAACGCATGAGAAGAGAGAAAGATACCATTTAAAAAGTATACCATATTCTTAGTTTTATTTATTATTATTATCAATCGATCATATGAGGTCCCTTGTACCATATACGTACCATACAAATTGAATAGTTTCTCTTAAATTAATAGCCTTATATTTGTTCACTATTATCGTGAGAAATACTCAGAAATTTTGTGTTCGTCTCCTCAAATTTCTTAAAAAAAGATTATGTTCTATTAATAATAATTTGATCAAGAAAGTTTTGTGAGAAAATGTATGGAAAGTTAAGCTGTATCAGGAAATACGGGATTCTCGTAGCCATGAGCATATTACCAGCTTCTTTTTAGGCATGTAATTAATTAATTCTGATCTCATTTTACTATCCATAAAGCATAGCTAATTGAGAAACAAGTGGGGTGGCTATATAAGTAAATCTTTGAAGATTGACATGAAGCGTTGCATTTTATCATCCTGTATTAAAGAGCTAGGGAACATATATACCGTCCAAATTTGATCATGATCATAATTGTAACGTACGTACAATTGTTAACTGTTAGAAACAAAAAATACAAAATATTGAATGTGTCACATACCAATCTGGCCGGATTTTCTACATAATTCAGCTAAACTTACACCCTAATTGGTATATAAATTGTATAAATACCTCACACGATTACATTTCATGTGCAAGTACTACTGCATACATTAATTGCACATGCACGTACAATTTATATAGCATGAGGAAGTTGTAGTTGCGGGTCGCATTTACAGTAATGTAAATTAGAAGTCGCATTTTGAAAGATATTAGGATTCGTTTAGATAGTGAGATGATATGAGATAATTTTATATGAAAGATAAAAGTTGAATAAAATATTATTAGAATATTATTTTTTTAATATCGTTATTATTTTAAAATTTGAAAATGTTGAATTGTTTATTATATTCTGTATGAAAATTTAGAAAAATTATAATAATAAGATGAAATGAAATAAAATGAAATCGTTTCTGTATCCAAATAGACTTTAATTATGGTAATATATAATTGGGAGGATTATAGATATTGCGTTATTAAATTATTATTTGGAGTTTTGCCTTTTATTTCAAGAATCATCCAAAAGTGATACATTTTGCATGCCATAGCTTCCAACTATCAATCACTAAAAAAATATAACACCTGGCCTGTTGAGTTCTGAAAAAATAAAAATTTTGATAATTTGAGGCATAATGTGTTAATTTTAGTGATTTTGGCACAAAGTACTGTAAATTCTCCAATAATTTATGAACATAAAGTATATTAATCCAATTAGAGGACTATCCCTTTTAGAGATAGAAGCTTCAATTTCTCTCTAAAAACCCACTCAAACCAAAACCAGCTAAAGGGAGGTAGCTCCTCTTCCCTCTCTCCTTCTAGTCTAGTCTTTCAGTGTATTTCCTCCCTTTCTGTACATTTTTTTTTTTTTTTAGGCCAAATAAAGGAGAAATGCCGATCTGAGGTTTTTTGGTGGTCAAACTCATGCACATGCCCCACCATAGGATTCCTCACTTGCTGATCTTGCAGGCAACCGAATTGGGGGCCAAAAGGAGCGGTGTGTTGCACCCACGCGCAGGTCAAAAGGCGCGTGTGCCACTACGAGATTTCTTCTGTTGATGCCACTCGCAACAGCTTTGGGTCCAGCGACTTTGGCATCTTCTAGATCAACCGACCGGCATACTACCAAAGTGGCGTGTGTCCTTCACGCGCCACTACAACCCTCTTTGTCAGTGTATTTCGTTTTTATGCAGTGCTTTTTCAGTGTCTATAATTTTGTTCTTTATTTGTGTGAGAAAATAAAAGAAATTAGCTATTGAACTTTTTGTCCATAGTAGGAGAACCTCTTCCTCTTTTGGAGGAGGGTGGTGGTTTTCCTTCTCCTCCTTTTAGGAGGATGGGATGGTTTCTCATTCTCCTCCGTAGGAGGATGGAGGTTAGATACCCTTTCCTTATTTGGAGGTGGGTGATGGTTTATCTCTGTTTTATTCAGAGCATGATACTCTCAGTTGAGAGTTTCTAGAAGTTAAGACAATATCCGTCGCAAGAAATTTTTGTGCAGGAAAGCTTATAATAGATATGTAGTTTGGCTTGTATATTAAATTATAACTGCAACTTACTTCCTTCATCGAATGAAATGATATCTATTTCTTAAAAAAAAAAAAAAGAGTATATTAATCCGGAATTATTTAATTAATACTTGAAATCGGTCAAGATCTACATGCAATGTCGAGTTGCAATATGGTTTAAGATAACACCCAGCTGGAGACGAATAAGTGTTTAATTTGATAAAACTAGCTAGAGAGATTAATAGCAAATTTTAAAATATAATGAATCAACATTTACAAAATTCCTAATGCTATTACGTACTGCTGCAAATTTATATATATTTCTCTTTGCCACTTACTTTCTGTCTCTCTCTTCTTCTTTTTTTTTTTTTTTTTTTTCTCTCTCCCTTT
>QEOT01009360.1:17982-28212 GCA_003123785.1 Pterocarya stenoptera | reverse complement strand
TTTTTTTTTTTTTTTTTTTTTTTTCTCTCTCTCCCTTTGTTTGTTAAATTTGTCTGTCATTTTGCTGTGACCTATATTATTTGTGCTGATCAATTTTTATTTTTGAGAACGATGGATCTTCAATTAATTAACGGAAAACGGCGTCTGGGTTATTTATAAGCAGATCGATCGAGTACAAATGGGGGCGTGGTACTTCCCATGAATGCACGCTATATTTAGCATAATGACATACATGCAGAAAAATGAATTTGATATCTATTAATATGTGCACCAAACCTCGTGATCAGCATGAAAAAGTGGACTTTTCGAATTTTCCAATCTTTTTTTTAGATTGCGAAGTTAATTGTCTTTTAAGCTAAGGATAGTTCATGATATCCTGCATGTAGCATGCATGAACGCTGTCAGGTACAAAGTAAACTAGGTCCAGCCCACTCATGTGTGACCATCATCAATGATAGAAAGGAGAGAAGGAAATTACAAAAGTCAAAGGAAGTGAAATGCAAGGAAAGTTGAGTTAGATATGCAAAGAAGAAAGCTGATCAAGACATAAAACTGATAAGAAATCAACCACCAATCCCTGGAGGCCTCCATGAAAGGAGAGTTCTTCACATGCACCATCATCTCCTCGAGGGCTTCAGCTTCTATCTTTCTTTTGGGGGCTCGTCTTCAATTTTTATTGTACAAAGATACGTGAAGTCATGAGAGAATACATGTCAACAAGCATGATAGATTTGCCCCCAAATGAGTAATGCTACACAAACTTTCCAACCTCTACATACCATATTTTTAAAAAATTTTAATATTAATTTTTTTTTTGAGTTTATTCTTTTAAAATTAATTCAATTTTTCTATTCATTATTCATATATTTAATATTTAATAAAATAATAAAAATTAAAAAAAATATAGTGTGTAGAGGTTGTGTAGATTTTTTCTTTATTATTTAGTTTCATGGATGACTACAAGGACACCATATCAACACCCAAGCCGCTCTCGTGGGTCGGTCAATCACATCATTGGTCCTCGACTTGGATCGAAAAATGCATTAACAAACACAATGATAATGCCACTTAAGTTCATCCTCATGCTATTTGTCAATTAATTATGATAATTAATAATGGTATAAAAATGAACAATGCTACTATTAATCTTGATTTTAGGGTTGTACAAAAATCGATGGAACCAGCCGTCGCCAACGTGAACTGGCCATTGGAGTCTAGAACCGACCGAAACTGGGGCCGGTTTGAACCCAGTTTAAACCAGGTTTAAGCTGCCGAACCGACCAATAATATATATCTTAGATAAAACAACGCCGTTTCACTTATAAAGTTAAAAGTGTGTCGATTTTCACTCCTACTTGATTTTGTTATCATTAGTATTATTAGTAGGACACACTAGAAATATAAAAGATTTCAAATAGGGACCATTAATCAATTGTATATATTATCCGATGGGAGTAGCTGAGGCAACCTGGGGCAAGCTGGAGGTGGAGGAGTAATCCGAAATTCCTCAGGTAATTTGGTTAGAGCCTTTTCGGTTTTCCTGGATTAAGGGATGGTTTCTTTTGTAGAATTCTTGTGGTTTATCATGGATTAAAATTGGCCAAAAGTATGGGTATTGTTCAGTTAGATATGGAACTGGATTCTAGTACTATGATAAAATGGTTGAAAACATCAGTTTGTGGTTTATGGTATGTGGAAAATTTTTGAGAAGAATTGACAGATATTATGAGAAGTAAGAATGTAGCTGTCAATCATGTTTATCGAGAAGTCAATGCTCCAGCAGATTTCTTAGTTAGAATGGGCTTGGAGGGATGCACTAACTACTAGGAATATTTTCTAATTTACCTTGTAAGCTTTGTGGTCTTCTGAAGACGGATAAAGCTGGACTGCCATATCTTCGAGATGAATAAACTGCCCTGCTTTGTGTAATCTATCTTACGTGTTCTGGGATTTTGCTTGTTGTACTTGGTTTTTTGCTAGAGTACTTGGTTTTTTTTTTTTTTTTTTTTTTTTGATTTGTAATTTGTAATTACGGTTTTCCTCCATCACATGTGAGGTTTTGAATAAACCCTGAAGGGTCCATCCTCCTTAATAAATAAATAAATAAATAAATTGTATATATATATATATCATCCGGATCTTTCCATGGAGCTCACCTATTAAACTCGGAATTAGGATGCACATCAAGATAAAGATCGTTAATCATAGATGTATTCAGTTATTTAGGCAATTAAGTAGAAGTTGTAATATTTGTCGTTCCAGATAAAGATTCTAGCCTTTACAATTTGGCTGTTCCGATTGCAACGAGGGGCCCCTGGTCCATGCATGGTTTCCCGACCAATTCTTACTAGTGTTGGACACACAGTTTATTTCTCCCCCGCCAAGAAGGCCATGAATATTCGAGTTTATTGCAAAGACAACGATGGAAGAAGCTCAAGGCATCATGCAGTAAAAAGTATTAATGGCAAGCATTTAGTAACAAAGAACATCCCCAACTATACTCATCTACCCCAGGGTTTTGCAACGCAGAGATCGATGGGACTATTCAACACTTGATGCAGATGACATTGGACCACAAAACCCTGATGCAATCTTCTTGATAGCTATTTGAATTATTCATGAGCTGCCCCCAAATTAAAGAAGGACATATATAATTTATAATATCCATTTATTTATTGGTAATATCTGTTAATCTTAGTGTATATATAACTCTCTAATTTAATGTCCTCGTATAGTTTGGTTAATTATAAGATATTGTGATCGCAACAACCAGATTTAATTAAGGCTTAGTTTGGATAGTGAGTTGGTATGAGATGAAATGAAATAAAAGTTGAACAAAATACTGTTAAAATATTATTTTTAATATTAATTTTATTTTTAAATTTAAAAAGTTGAATTATTTATTATATTTTATTAAAAAATTATAATATAAGATGAGTCGGAGATAATTTAACTTTCCAAATCAAGCCAAACCTGCGAGTTTTTCTCGCTTCAATGTGGACGGAAATATCATTATCATCTCACTTCTATCCTCTCCGTCAGTAAGCCGAAATGTCGAAAGGTACACTTTATTGTGGCGATGTTGGTTAGCCACCCGCGCGGTTGAAAATGGAATTTATATAGGGAATTACAATTTTATATGTGTCGAAGTTTAATATTGTAAAAGTTTAGTGCCGGAAATTTAAAGCTCTGTTGCCTCTGTAGATCCGTCAGGGCTGATTTTATGTAATGTTAATTTGGTAGGTGCAACGGTATGATTTTACAGATCATTTTCTTTCCTCACGAACGGTATTATAATTTCGCTTGGGATAACTAAAAATAAAATTCCATATTTGAATGTGACCTCGAAACAATGACCCATTTCACGTACAATGGAAGTTTCCAAAGTAGATGGAAACTCATAAATTTTGTAACAGGGCGACCTCTCTCTCCCCGTTGCCTCTATTAGCATAGATGATAGCACTAAGCATGTTCTAGAAGAACCATAGAGAAACTTTCTGTTATTCTCTCCAATTCTTGTAACTGCTTTTGATTCGATATTCCCTTGTAAGCGCAGTGTATATAAACACATGAAATGCAATGATAATACACGGTGTGGAATTCAGCAAACATGCAACTCTGATATGGTATCAGAGCAACTCGACCACTAGTCATTTCGATTCCATGGCCATTTCTTCTGCTCCTCCGATCCCTCCTCCCAACCCTTCCCTCACTTCATCTTTTTCCAATATTGTCTCCACCAAGTTAACCACAGATAATTATCCTCTCTGGAAGGTGCAAATAAGTGCCTACCTGAAAGGTCAAGACCTCTACAAGTATGTCGATGGGTTCTTGCCCTGCCCATCAGAGTTCCTGTCCGATCAAACAACCATTAATCCAAGTTTCACTTCTTGGAAAAGAACGGATCAACTCGTCCTCAGTCTTTTATTCTCTTCTCTTTCCGAATCCATTGTAGGCCATGTTCTTTCTGTCATCACGTCTAGAGATCTATGGCTCTCTCTAGCTTCCATGTTTGCATCTCATTCACATGCAAAGCAATTTCAAGTGCGTTTTCAACTTGCAAATTTATCTCGTGGAGACAAAACCATTACAGAATATTTTGGCAAGGTTCGTGCTCTAGCAGACATCTTAGCAACCTCTGGTAAGCCTTTGCATGATCAAGATTTTGTTACTTATCTACTTACTGGCCTTGGCTCAGCTTACGAATCCTTCGTAACCTCCATCACAACACGGGCTGAGCCCATTGCTTCACATGAATTATTTCAACTTTTGCTTGTACATGAAAATCGTATTGCCCATGCTACACGGAGTCCTTACAATCAAGTTGAGCCCTCAGCTCATTTCACTACCACCGGCCCTCGTGATCAGCGTGGTAGAAGCTTCACCCGAGGAGGCAGACATGGTCGCAATGGCAGAGGTCGCACAAACCATTACTCACGAGGAGGACGCAGCACTTCCTCTGCATCTTCCCCCCATATCCAGTCACAGAATGCACCCTCCAGGCCCCACTGTCAAGTATGCCAAAAATATGGGCATGTTGCATTACAATGTTATCACCGTTTTGACCACTCGTACCAGTATGAAGCCCCACCCTCTCTTTCTGCAAACCTCACAACCTCAAACACTTATCCTGATGGCAGCTGGTACCCAGATTCAGGCGCAACTCATCACATCACAAATGACCTAAATAACCTCAACCTCTCCTCAGAGCCCTACCATGGTGGTGAACAGATCCGAGTGGGTGATGGCTCGGCTCTACCTATACAGAACATTGGTGACTCATCTATTTTCTCCTCTTCTTCTTCCTCCTTTACTCTTCGTAATCTACTTCATGTTCCTTCAATCACTAAAAATCTCATTTCTGTTTGTAAATTCTGTACTGACAATGGTTGCTATTTTGAATTTCATGCATCCCATTTTTCTGTGAAGGACAAGTTGACGGGAACATTGCTCCTCACCGGTCCTACCCGTAATGGGCTCTATCTGTTTCCCTCTGCGTCGGCTTCGTCTCCGTCTCCTTCAACTCATCTCGGCGAGAGGACTTCCCTGGCTCAGTGGCATCGCCGGTTGGGCCATCCTTCCCTTACCTTGGTCTCTAGCGTCTTGCATCGCAACCGTTTGCCGTTTCTTCCCACAGACAACACATTCAAGTGTTCTGAGTGTCCCTTGGCCAAAAGTCATCAACTGCCTTTTCACAATAATCTGACCCAGGCAACTAAGCCATTAGACTTACTCTGTGCGGATCTGTGGGGCCCAGCACCTTATGTTCCTTCCAATGGTTTTAAATACTATTTGTCTTTTGTTGATCAATTTACAAGATACACTTGGTTCTTTCCTTTAAAATTAAAATCAGATGTCTATCAAATCTTTCTCAATTTCTTACCTTATCTTGAGCGTTTATTCAATACAAAATTAATTGTCTTACAAACCGATGGTGGTGGTGAATTTAAACCACTTACTCCTTTTTGTCAAAAATTGGGCATCACTCATCGTTTCTCATGCCCTCACACCCATCAACAAAATGGACTTGTCGAACGAAAGCATAGACACATCGTTGAGACTGGACTTGCACTTCTAGCCCATGCCTCTCTCCCTTTCACGTTTTGGCCTGAAGCTTTTGAGACATCCGTATATTTAATTAATATGCTTCCCTCTCCAACCTTGAAAAATAAATCACCTCATGAACTTGTCTTCAACAAAATTCCAGATTACAAATTTCTAAAGGTTTTTGGGTGTGAATGTTGGCCCAATCTTCGTCCATACAACAATCATAAGCTTCAATTTCGATCCACATCCTGTCTTTTTCTAGGCTACAGCCCCTCTCACAAGGGCTACAAATGCTTGGATCGTACTTCAAATAGACTGTATGTGTCCCGAGATGTCACATTTAATGAAAACTCATTTCCATTGTCAAAATCGCAGCCCATATCCACTACTTCCTCTTCGCCCGGTCCAACTAACACGGAAGCCCACTTGCCTATTTTCTCTTCCTCCATACTCGGCCCAGGCCCAGCCTCAGTCCCAGCCCCAAATTCATCTCCTTCTTCTTCCAACATTTCGTCCCCTTCCTCCCGATCCCCTGCATCTTCTCCTTCGGTCGATTCTTCTCCCAATTCGTCCTCTGCCTTCCCGATTCTCGTTCCACCTCGTTCTCCAGTCATAACTCGAGCTCAAACAAACTCCTCCCGTCCCCTTGTTCGAACAGATGGTACCGTGCCCTATCCCACTCGGCAATGTCTCACTGTCACTACCACCATCCCAGAAACCCCATCCAGTTTCACAGCTGCTTCCAAAATACCCGAATGGCGAGCGGCCGTGAATGAGGAATACAAAGCCCTCATACAGAATCATACGTGGACTCTAGTCCCACCTGATAATGCCTCTAACGTTCTGGGTTGCAGGTGGATCTACCAAACGAAATTTCTTGCAAATGGCTCCATTGATCGTCGAAAGGCACGACTGGTAGCCAAAGGCTACCACCAGCAGACTGGAATCGACTATCACGATACATTCAGCCCCGTGGTCAAAGCACCCACCATTCGGTTGATACTCTCCATAGCAGTTTCCCGTGGGTGGTCCCTGAGACAAATAGACATCCAAAATGCCTTTCTCCACGGCTCTCTATCAGACACAGTTTACATGCAGCAACCGCAAGGCTTCATCGATTCAGCTCATCCCAACTACGTGTGCAAATTACAGAAAGCCATTTACGGCCTCAAACAGGCACCACGGGCGTGGTTTGCCCAGCTAAGCTCATGGCTTCTAGGGTATGGTTTCGTAGCCTCCAAAGCTGATCCATCTCTGTTTGTTTTATCTAATGGTGATTTGAGAATTTATTTGCTCATTTACGTTGATGACATTGTCATAACATCCTCAAGCACATCTGCCATTGAAACACTCATTTGTGATTTGAGTAAGGCCTTTCCAGTCAGGGACTTAGGTCCCTTATCTTACTTCCTTGGACTGGAAATAGATTATACACGAGATGGTTTGTTGCTCTCTCAGAGAAAGTACATAAAAGATCTACTCACTCGTAGCAACATGCTGCATGCAAAATCCATCACTTCACCCATGGCAGCCTCACTCAAACTCTCTAAGTTTGATTCACCTGACTTTGAGGATGTCACACTGTTCAGAAGCATTGTAGGTGCTCTTCAATACCTTTCACTCACAAGGCCTGATATCTCGTTTTCGGTAAACAAAGTGTGCCAATTCATGCATTCCCCAAAGGTCCCACATTGGAGTGCTGTAAAAAGGATATTACGGTATCTCAAAGGCACAATTAACTATGGCCTTCATTTTTCATCCAAGTCTCCCTTTATTCTCCAAGCTTATTCCGACGCCGATTGGGCGGGATGTCCTGACGATCGTCGTTCCACTGGAGGCTGCTGTATTTTCCTTGGTGCACACTTAATTTCCTGGAGCTCTCAAAAACAAAGAACAGTTGCTAGATCAAGCACAGAGGCAGAGTACAAATCAGTTGCCACCGCTGCAGCAGAGCTTATTTGGCTTCAAAATGTGATCTGTGAGCTGGGTCTTCCACTTTCTCAAGCTCCAATTTTATGGTGTGATAACATTGGGGCCACTTACTTGGCTGCGAATCCAGTCTATCATTCCCGAACCAAGCACTTGGACCTTGACATTCACTTTGTAAGAGATCGAGTTGCAGCTAAGACACTTGCTGTTTCCTTTATCAGTTCCAAAGACCAGCTTGCTGATGTCCTTACCAAACCATTGGTTGCTGGAAAATTTGCTAAATTTNACTTGCTGTTTCCTTTATCAGTTCCAAAGACCAGCTTGCTGATGTCCTTACCAAACCATTGGTTGCTGAAAAATTTGCTAAATTCAGGTCGAGTCTCAAGGTTGCTGATACTCCCTTGGACTCGAGGGGGCGTATTAGCATAGATGATAGCACTAAGCATGTTCTAGAAGAACCATAGAGAAACTTTCTGTTATTCTCTCCAATTCTTGTAACTGCTTTTATTCCCTTTTGATTCGATATTCCCTTGTAAGCGCAGTGTATATAAACACATGAAATGCAATGATAATACACGGTGTGGAATTCAGCAAACATGCAACTCTGATAGCCTCCATGGACACCTTTCTTCACCGACTCCGATGATGTTTTGATTGAACCATACATGAGAATGAGAAAGCAAACATTGATTATTACTATATTTCTCCGTAGTTAAGATGGTCTCTCTACTTCCCCACCCTATACAAGCCTCCTTAAAATACAAACTACAAACTATTTGGATATGGTTCGGTTTGGATATACAGACAAGATACAAACTATTTCATCTGAGTCGTACGGTTGGTTTATCCGTGTATCCAAACGCTCAACCATCAAGTTTCATAACTCATCTCTATCTGTATACTGTAGATAGATGTAACCATACAACTTTTCAAGAAAACCGATTGAGCCTTTTGACATCCCACCTGTTCCCTTCACGCCTTCCCGTCCCCCTGTTGGGAAAAAAATAACTACCAGATTTTGAATATATATATAATTATCATAAATATGTTTATGAGTTTTTTAATTAATAATAGATATTACTTATTTTTAATATATTCATAATTATTACCTAATAATTAAAAACATTTTTCAATCATGGTGGGATCTACCACTTTATCAAATTTTAAAAAGTTAAAACTATCTCATCTCATTTCATTATCTAAATACACACATTTTTATAAAGGGTAATGCTACGCCCAGTAGTGACCACTAGGCGTGCCCCTAGGCTAAATTCCATTTTTTTTTCCTTTTTCTTTTTCACAATTTTTAAAAATCTTTAAACATTTTGAAAAAATAAAAATATATATTAATACATTAATAGTTAATAATTTCTTAACCATTAAGGGAAAAAAAATTAAATACATGAGCTGTAAAAATGAGAGGGCAAAATAAAAGGGCATACTATCATTTTCCTTTTACAAATCAATTTGTCTCATCTTAACTCAAATATCTTATTACTATTCACAAAAATCTCATCTTACCTGCGTAATCAAATAAGGCCTAAGTTTTTTGACAAATATTAAAGGACAAAAAGTCGTATAAATAAAGTACAAATAGAAAGGAAATGATCCACAATGCTCTAACAATTAAATTTTAATAATAATTCTATTCTAATTAAATTAATATTAAAAAAATCATATTTTTAAAATTCATTTAATATTAATAACAAAAAATATTTGATTAAACTCATCTAAAATTCTATCTAAATTTCTTAATTACAAACCAAATAGTATTTTTTCTTAGAGTAAGAAATTAATATTTTAATATTTACTTGGGGTGAAAAATTAATATTTTAATATTTAGTGAATTAATTGTAGTTCTCTATTTTTTGCCAACCACTATTGCAAAAGTCTAAATTATTTTAAATTTGCTCAATTCAATGTGGGATGTTTTTTACATCAATTATGTAAATTTTAGCCAACTTTTTTATTTGACCAAACCAACGAGAATGCTCTAACCTAACGAGTGACGGTCTCGAGCTTGGTCCAACTGACCAGCTAAATTGAAAATGTCCAACTAAAATTGATTCGGTTATTTGATGTTATTTAGACTGTGGGGGTATGATACTAACAAGAAAGACCATAAATTTGCGGACAAATTAAACTTGAAAAGGATAGACCATGTTAGTTGGTAAACGTATGCTTCAACAAACTTGATAAGGCATTGGCCATGTACAGTAAGGATGCAAATTAATTTTGATATATAGATGTTAGGTAAGACTTGGATCAACTTTTTAATCATTCTTGCTCTTTCTATTTTTATTCTCGAGCTTTATTTTAATATTTTTCTTGTCAACGTGCATATATGTAACATAATTCTTTACCTAAAAATGGCAACAAAAGAAAGATCGAAGAGATAAAAAAAAAAAAAAGAAGGCATATTATGTCAGTCAGGGTTGACCAAATATTGTTTTGGCTTTGAGTATGTGATATGAATGGTTATTATATAGTCTTGGACTGTATACAAATTATATTCTAAATTTATTACAATTTGTCCTATAATGTGATTATATAAGAGATTTTGAATATCCTGTTAATTAAATTATTTATTAATACATAGATTTTATCCTTTATGGTCTTTAAAAAACTAGAAGGATATTAATGCGTAGTCTATTTTGTTTATTTATTTTTGGACTAAAGAGTTATAATAATTTCCTCACTTGAATGAATAATCTTTTCCCTCGGAAGAGATCGGTAAAACAAAAGAAAAAAAAA
>QEOT01009359.1:11144-39660 GCA_003123785.1 Pterocarya stenoptera | reverse complement strand
ATATATATATATATATAGATTAGTCTATTAGCCCAACAAATTTTTAACATCTTGTGTGTTAGTGTGGTTGTTCCTTTTTTGTATTTGCTTTCTCTTGCATATTATGATCTTGTTGAACGGCCAAGATGCTTGAATATGACCAAAATACAACTTAAGTTTATACTTGCTCTTTTCTCATCGGTGTTGCTTCCTTTTTTTCTTTGTCACATACCTCATCCTTACTTATCCACAGAAGTTTAGAATCTATATCTTTGCTGGAATCATGAAGTTCTCATAAATTTGATGGCTGCATTCCATCATCTTGCTTTCAATAAGTATATAAGATAGTTCCAAGGACAATTAATTGTTCAGATGAGCTTATAATGCTATTTTATTCCCGTAATATGGTAGTTTAATCTAAAAATCTCATATGCATCAGGACTTCAACGTCACGGAATCTTTTAGTACTAGTCTGGAGAAATAGCTTGTTGTTTTTTTAGTTTGCATATTATGTTTGGATAGCTTGGTTTCTCTTGTGCAGCAGACCATGACATACTAGTGTTTTTGCAGAATTAATGAAGATGAGCTCCATAGATTTTACACTGCTGCTAATGGTGACTTTACATGCTTGCTCTCATCAATTAAGAAGACAATCCATTGGAGAGAGACCTACAGAATTCTTTCAGCACAAGAACTTGAGATTTGGTCAGATATGATTTTCTGGCATGGATTTGATGTGAAGCATCGACCTTGCCTCATCGTGCGGCTTGGACTCGCTACTGTCACCCTATCCTCTCATGACAAACCTCGCTTCGCTCAAGCAGTTAGTATGTTTATTTTCCCTCACTGGTAAATTTTTGGGTTACAATATACACATGTGAAAGATAATGATATAACCGCATCAAATTACATTGTAACTCACAAGCCTTGTTTGGTACATGCATACGAATTGTCTCTCCATCCAACTTGTGGTCATTGTCTTCAAGCCTCTTGCTATGCATAGTCCACATCTTTGATCTGTCATTGGTGGAAATTGTTTTTGTCTTGGGCAGCTCAAGCCCAGCAACCAGCTTCCTTCAGTACCACTTTTGATGGCAGCGAAATCTGGTCTGTGAATAACCATAGACTTGTTGATCAATTATACGCCATTATTAAAAACATTGTTGGCATGGTACATCTGAGCTTGATAGTAATTAGTCCTTAACGCGGTAAACTGGTAATTCTCTGAACACTTATATTTTTTTCCCATGCACTTTCCTGCTATCAATGGAACAAGAAGGAACTCGACTGAAGACAGCAAAATGTCTTCACCATCATTTTGGTTTTTAGTCTTGGAAGTAATTCGTTACTTTTCAGTCTCACAGTGCACATTATTATATTCTCTTTTATCGTATTTGTCCAATCAGTTTTTCTTGTAGTATTATCACTCATTCAATGGTTGCAACTACAGTATCTCAGGTAGAGCACGGAGTCTTGCATTTGGTTGATGCAGAAGATTCACAAATAACAGTTTTGGTGGATTGTGACGGGTTATCTCCTTTGAAAGTTCCAATGCAAATGTTGAGATCCTGTTCTTCCCTTCTGCAAGATCACTTCCCAAACCGTCTTGGGTGTTTGTTTGTTATATGTCTTCCTCCAGTTGTTCGTGTTCTTGCTCAAACTTTTATTCAGGTAAGCTTGTTTCTCTGATCGGTTTTAGTGTTTGAGATTCCCTCTCTTCAGTTTCTTTTTCTTGTACGATATTTTGCTTTTCATTTCTTCAATAATGAATCTGATGGCAGAAAAGGTGCTCTGTTTAATATAAGAATATGAATCTGTTGCTCATTCAGGTTCTGAAGCCCATCACTCGAAAAAAGCTGAGGATTGAAGGGGAGATGTACAAGAAGGTACTCTCAGAGTACCTTGGAATACTTCCATCTTATCTTGGTGGTAAGTGCTCATGCACAAAATGTTCAACCGTAAGCATCTGTCTCGCACAGCGGCCTCCTATGGATAGGATGAACAATATTGAGCCCGTTGCAGTTGTGAGCGATGGTGAGGATCTACCTCTACGCCACCCAGAGAATGAAATTGATGCTCATCTGAATGGTAACTATGACCAGGTTTTGAGAACTGCCATGATAAGCATCCTCATGTTGTGGGCTTTCATTGCTGTTATTGCTGGGTTATGGGATCCTGAAAGCCGTCCTTCTTTGCCTCATTAAGATAAAAGACTTCTAGCCTGAACCGGCCCTTTTCATTTCTCTTAATTACATGAGTTTTGCTATTCGTTATGTTAGTGTATGTGCGTCTCTGTGAATTGATAACACTTGCTATTTGTAAGATATTGATTGGCATCCTAAATCATTAAGTAATTCAAGCCTGGGGTGAAGTGGTAATGTTTCTGTTAAACGGGTAATTTTTCTATAGCTATTAACCATTAGTACTACTTATATTTTATTGTCGAAGTATAATTTTTGCTGTAAAATATATATATATACACATATATATAACTTTGTGTATAAAAAACCAATACATCCATTTTCGTATTTGATGAATATGCAAATTTCAAGTATTTGATAACATGTAGCGGTGTTTTCATATAACACCTCTTAAAGGTATGTTTGGATATTGTCGAATATATCTCAAACTAATTATTGATGGAATTTATTAATTTTTAACTTTCTATAAGAAGTAAAATATATCTTAATCTATTCTATACATTCAAACGCATATTTCAACTTATTTTATATATTTAAACATATCTGATTAATAGGGTCTACATTCAAATACTATTTACAAATCAATTCAAATCATCTCAGATCACCTTAGTATCCAAACACAACTTAGTCGTTGTTGGGTGAAAAGTGTACTTTTTCCACCAATGCATGTAATTGGGGCGACAAACACTAAAGAATTATGAGCTGTATTCTTTGGAAAAGGTCAATTTGTTTTTCCTTTCCCATCACCATTATTCTCATTATCATTCTCTTTTCTTTACATCTTCCTTTTGTTTTGGAGGCTCGACCTTGATGGATAGAGAATGAGTGGGGGGACTCATGGTATTAATTAAAATTACGCACAGTACCCGACAAAAATACTGGTCTCATTGTAGGTGTAAGAAAATGATAAATCATCCATGGCTATGCTTTTTGAAGTTTAATATATAATATGTTTGCATACTTTAAAGGAAAGAAAATGGGACCTTTGTAGTGTCGACGTACAGTACTTGCATTCATCCAAACTCTTGGGTAAAATTCATCAACTGATGGTCCATTGCATATCGATACATATGATCTTAAGCTGATCTCTAAGAAAATTCCAATATAGACGCGCCTAGCAGCTTGTATTTAAAATTCAGCTAGGACCACTGTTTTCCTTTCCACTTACGGATTTTTTTAAGTGCTTTTTCCTTTGTCCTTATGGGTTAATTTTTAAGTGTTAAAACATCATGTACTGGTACCGGTTCATGATATGGTGCATGTACAGCTGGGGCTGCTTAGATGCATGGAGGATTAAGTTATATTTTTTAATGAACTTTAAAAGCTCAGATATTATCCCACCTTTTGAAGTGCCCCAATATATATACTATAGTTTGAAGCTGGTCGGTTTGATAATTTTGAACCTTAATTTTTAAGAATGTGAAATTTCAATAAAATATATATATATTAGATTCCTCGGCCAATCAAATGCATGCATGCCACGTTAGATAAACATTGATGAACTAGATAAGCAAACATTTTATTGTTTAGTATAAGATATTCAAAGTCCCCTAGCTAGCTAGGCACTATATAATATGAGTATGCGAACTATATATATATATACACACATTATATGTATAAATTTGTCCCCTAGCTAGGCATAAATTTGTCCGGACATAGCATATAGCATATAATATATATTATATGCTATGTCCGGACAAATTTATGCCTACTTTCTCGCATAGTAGGGGAAATGGGTGTCATTGCTTGTGATCTTTCACATAGATCTCCGGAGATAGTGCATCTATAGTGCATCTATTTTGAGCTTGATGTGCACATGTAAATGTGCGCATTTAATCGATCGATTACGTACATGATTAATTAAAACGGGTCTGCATTGACATGGTTCATCTTGAGATGAATGGCATCATGTGTTTATCCTCTTTAACTTTCTGGCATGAGCTAGATCATAACTATTTTATAAATTGATCAGAGCATCAGCCAAGCACAACTAGTAGTATAGTACTTGAACACTAGCACTATTGATCATCCTCGATCGTGAAACATACCGCGTTAGCTAGCTAGCTAGCATGACGTGCTAGTTGATGAGTGGAAATCTACAGATCAATCCCGCGCCCAGTAAATATTTTGCTGTTATCGATACCATGCATGCATGTACATTAATACTGAAATATTAGAGCTTTGTTGCTGAAAATGTTAGCTAGATCATCATCTTCGACAAATTTCCATGGATCGATAACGTGAATAAATGTTGTAGTATTGATCACTTCATATATGCATGCCATCTATCTCTCTAGCTACCACTTGAGGCCGTCCTTCATGTGAGCTCAAACAAGGATTTGAAAAAATATTTTTCTGCCTAGAATGTCAACTGAAAGCTAGCTGTGTGCATGATAATCACCAACTTATCTTTCTTTTCACCAGCTTTGAAGATTAACCCTCCATCGAATTCTACAAATATTGCTTTCTATTGTAGATCTTGATCAGTATATGACAGCTGTATGGTACGGTTGTTCTCCAAATAAAGGTGGCAATTTATACAGTAAAGCCAAATCATTTTTGAGAAATTTTATATTCGAATGGCGGCCGGAGTAAAAAAATGTAAAAAATAGGAAGCTAAACAAAGAATATATACATACATATATATATAATATGTAAATGAAAAAAGAAATGGGAAGTTAACGTCATTACCAACATATTATATAATAGTTGCAAACTGAAAAAAATAAAATACGCGTACCAATACCACTCAACATGAGTGCGTCCCATTACACTAGTCTTCAATCCAAGTGGTTTGCCATCCTCTATAAAACCCATACCATAACACTCAAAAGTACTTAGCAATACATTATATGCACTCCTATATATCCTGATCTTTCTCAACATATATACCAAATCCTACGTACAACTTAATTATAAGAGCATTGCTCCTTGCAATGCTTACCTTTCCCGACCAATATTTCATTAACAGAGCTCGAGAAGGGTGGCGTGCTTGCAATATTGCCTCAGCGTTCCGGACTGCTTTCGCCTGCATTATTGTGGGCTGCACCACCATGTACGGTCCTTCCTTCCTCCAACGCCAGATAGCCTTCCCAGCATTTTCCTATGTGACCGTAATCCTGATCATTAATACAAGTACTGATGCAACACTAGGCGATGCATTGCGTGGCTGCTGGCTCGCGCTCTTCGCCACGGTCCAGAGTGTTGGTCCGGCTATCTTGTGCTTGCGGGTGATAGAGCCGGCAAGGTTCTCGAGCGTGACCACTGCTCTGGCGGTGGCGCTTGGCTCGTTTGTGGTGGCACTGCCCGACTCCACTCACTTGGTAGCAAAGCGGATAGGATTGGGTCAGGTTGTGATTGTGTACGTAGTAGCTTTCATCAATGGCGCGCACACTGACCCCGTCATGCACCCTCTCCATGTGGCAGCAAGTACGGCTATTGGAGTCTTGGCTTGTGTTCTTGCCTTGTTGCTTCCTTACCCACGGCTAGCCTATTCCGAGGTACGTAATTAGCACCAACCTTAATAATATCATGATTAGGAATATTGAAGAATTACCATGCATTCGAAGTCATTGATATATATATATATGGTTAAAAATAAATAGAAATATTTTGTTCACAATAAGATGTCACAAGATAAAATTTATAAGATAATGTAGTTTGTTATAGCATGTCAGATTGTAAAATTTTTTTATTATAAAAAAAAAAAAAAAAATCTAGCATATCATACTATCCAGCCACATTAGTTTATAAACTTTATTTATTTTGCTGAGATCCCTTTATGAATCTAATGCTTCTCATAAATAAATATGTAAATAAAGGATCAAGGTCCTCTAACTCCTCTTATTATTCAAACTTGAGGATCTCGAGTAGAAGAAAAATAGACACATCAATTGGCCTCTTCAAAATTTATTGTTGCTCGTATAATAGACATACGTTTTGCTATGTACAAGCAAGTTTGCATACCAATCTTCGTATTAATGTTATTGCCTTCATATACTAAATTCAAATTAGTACTGTTTTCAATAAAATTTACTTTCTGACCAATCATATTGAATGGGTGCACGTATCAGTGCGTAAAATTGCTTACAACTAGATTTTTTCAATAGACATTTCGGATAACGAGTAATAAATATTAAATGAGTAACAAGATAAAGGAACATCTTTCCATCCAGCACCTTTTTTTATTGCATGCATATATATAATATAACACAGATAAATAATAGATACTGTACTTTGAAAGAGAAATTAAGTAATTTTGGAGGCAACCTCAGTCAACAATATATAAATGATCGATATGCCGTCTCAAGCCTCCCGTGGCCGCCCCGAATATTTTTTTAACTTCCCAAAACATGTCAATTAGAAATTACTGAAGTAGAGTACTCCTAAGGTATAGACGTTCTTGATGATCATTTTACCTTAAGTTGGCTGAATAGGCTAGCAGCTTGGAACATATCTTAATTTTCATATATATATATGATATATGCAGGTGAAACAGAACAGCAAGCTACTCGCTGAGAAAGTTTCAGAGACGCTGAAGTTATTTGTAGAAGCATTCTGTGCGGAGGACAGCGCATCCGCGCTTGTATCGATCTCTCGAGCCAAGTCCTTGGCTGGAACAGGAACCGAACTTCTTTCAAGTATCAAAAGGCACCAAGTAAGCAGCTTTAGCAGTGTTAATATGTCTTCTAATGTTATAAACATCCACTTGTACGTTAGCTAATTTTCTTCTATCTTCTTTGTAACAGGAAAGCATGCAGTGGGAGGGAGTTTCAGTAACAAAACTTCAACACTGGCCGGCCTTAAAGGCAGGAGAGTACGGATGGCAAGATATAATGACACCGTTTAGAGGGATGGAAATGGCTTTAACAAGAAACTCTTCATATCCAGCTAGAATAATGGATGGAGAGCTGAAAGATGGTTTGCTTCGATTTGAGGAGCTCTTGTGTCTTTTTATCAAAGAATCCAAGAGCTCTTTGCCTTGTGATGCACCTACTGTTCCCGAGTCCAATGCAGAAGATATAATGAAGTCCCTCCAAGCCCTTCAAACCATTCCAACAGCCCACCAAGATTTACCCTCCTATTTCTTCTTATTTTGTATGAAACTCCTTCACTGCAATTTATTGGCCAAACCATCTGCTTCCAAACAAGGCAACACAGTTCAGAAAGATGAAAATTCTAGTACTGATGCATGTCACATGAATAAGATCTCCTTACATGGGGTCTGGAGCAATTTGCCCATGAAGGTAAGTTGGAATAGGCTAATGCCAGCATTCAAATGCTCACTTTCCCTGGGCCTTGCAGTGCTATTTGGGTTGCTCTATAACAAGGAATATGGGTGCTGGTCGGGACTCTCTGTAGCGATCAGTCTTGCATCAGCCAGGGAGGCAACCTTCAAAGTTGCCAACGTTAAAGCTCAGGGGACTGTCTTGGGTAGCGTGTATGGAGTACTGGGTTGCTCACTTCTTGGAAAATTCTTGCCAATCATATTCTTATCTCTTCTCCCTTGGTTCATTTTCACGAGCTTTCTACAGCGTAGCCGGATGTATGGGCAGGCCGGAGGAATTTCTGCAGTTATCGGGGCAGTAATCATCCTGGGCAGGAAGAATTTTGGTCCTCCAAGTCAATTTGCGATGGCAAGAATTACTGAAACCTTCATTGGATTGTCATGTTCAATATTGGTGGAACTACTCTTGCAGCCTACTAGAGCTTCAACCATGGCGAAAACTCAACTCTCTAAATGTCTTGGGACATTGCACGCCTGTATCGCCTCAGTAAGCCTTGAATGCAACATATCCGAATTGGAAGAGAACCAAAAGAGGCTTAAAATCCAAGTGAGCGAGCTTGGGAAGATCATTACGGAAGCTGATGTGGAACCCAATTTCTGTTTTTTACCTTTTCATAGTGCTTGCTACATTAAGATATTCGAGTCTTTATCAAAAATGGGTGACATCCTGCTTTTTAGTGCTCATGCGGTGGGATTCCTTGAGCAAGCATCTCAAGGATCAGTTGCGGAATATTCTTGGAAAGAGCTTGTCAATAAGCTAGAAGATCATGACCTTAAACTCTTCAAGGAAATGGTTTGCTCTTCAATAAAATATTATGAACGAGTCACTTCGATGAAATCCGTCACATTACTCGAGAAGGAGCGCCTCAATAAGAATAAAGTTTCTTGTGATCTCGAGTTGGGAAAATCAAGAAATTACCCAAACATGATTATCATGGAATCAAATAATTTAGATGAACATGTGATGGAGAAGAAGATAATAGATTTATATCTCCAACATTCAAAAGAACTTCTGGACAAAATTCAGGTTGAAAGTGATCACGACGAGCTCAAGTACTACTGCCACCAAAGGGTTCTAAGCTTGACTGCCCTAGGATTTTGCATCAGCAGTTTAGTGAGAGAGTCCGCTGAGATTGGAAAGGAAATCAAGGAACTCGTTCAATGGGAGAATCCTTCTAGCTAGCTGGGCCACATGGCTATGCAGGAAATATCATGTAAGCTATTTATACAAATCAACAGTGTAAGAACTCCCATTAATATATGTACCATGAGTACCCGGCCTGCATGCAATGTTGCAGAAATTAAGGAACAACTAATTATTATATGGTGCAAGCTATTTACATTCACTATTGAATAATACTACATACAGTCGTAAAGTGTACAAGCATCGCGTAATTGCTTTAAAAAATAGTGGAGTCCACTATTAAAAATTAATTTTTCTTCATGTGAGTCACATTATTTACTCACTTTTTTCAAAAAGATTACGCGGCGCTACGCATTTCACTACTGCTAATATCATTTCTCAAAAAATTATAACATATTCATGAACATTTCATTAAAATACAGACGTCAAGATCATGTTACGTAATTTATTTTCATTTATCATATTCATGAACTTTTTATACCTTATTATATTAATAAGGTATAAAATTAAAAACGCCTAAGGTTTTCAAGTGCGTAGAATGTGGTAACGGTAGTTTGAGATCATAAGAAGCTGGTTGCGGAATTATGCAAATATTAAAATGAAAGGTGATACATGTATTATGCAATGGGCGCGGCTACTCTGTCGTCCCAGAGTTACTGCTAGACTTACCACCTAGTGCAATTTTTTTTTTTTTTCATTTTACTTTTTACATTCTTTTTACATATTTAAATATATTTAAAAAATAAAAAAAATATATTAATACATTTAAAATTACTTCTTTAATCACTAAATAAAAAATAAAAAAGACTAGCGGTCAAAAAAAAATGTCAAAACAAGTGGGCAAAGTAGTTTAATTCTTATGCAATATAGTGATGAAAACTGGTGTACTGTTCAATGAAAGACTGCCCAATACTGGTCTAAAACAATGGGCCCAATGCCTGAAGAAAAAAGAGATATGTGGCTGCTGGGATTCGAGCCCAGGTCTCCACGGCCACAACGTGGAATTCTTACCACTAAACTACAGCCACTGGGTGTTGGTTCGTTGTGCTTTTTAATATTAACCCATACTAAATCTCAATATTCCAATTTATTTGCTTTTATTTTATTAAAGAGAGATAGAGACAGATGTCCGTAATACCTCCTCGTTATGAAATCATTATTGTACCAAATAGTGTAAATCATTTTTTTATTTTTCTCTTATTTTATTTTCACATATTTTTTAATCATTTTAAATATTTTTAAAAAAATAATAAAATTTATAAAATTATTAGAAAACCTTTTCTTAACCATTAAGTAAAAAGACAAATTTTTTAAAAATAAAAACACAATTCGGTAGAAATTTTCTATGGGAGTAGTGTTTCTCTTATTTTAAACTTTGATTAAAAAATGTATATTATTATTTGTATTATATTTTAATACTTTTTCTCAATGAGTAGGTCCAACGTGTAGAATATTTAATTAAATGGAATAGAATGTAGAGTTAGGATTCGAATTTAAGACCTTATTTTGATATTATGTAAAATTATCATTTATCTCAAAAATTTAAGTTAATAAAAAAATATAAAATTAATTATTTATATTATATTTTTAATATTTATATCTCTCATAAAAACATAAAACAAGAGGGAGGAGCTCAGTCTATGATTTTTCATCAACCTAAAAGTTGTGGTTTCCCGCTAGGGATGTAAAAAAAAATCCTGATAGTTGAAAAATCGAACAAAACCGGCCTGGCCCAAATCGATCAAACTAGTCCAATTTTGGATCGGTTTGATCCGAAATTGGTTTCCGTAATGGCAAAACAAACCGGAACCGGTCCGGTTCCAATTCTAGACTTTTTAGGACCAGACCAAACTGGTTCTATGTAATATATATTAAATTATTTTTTTATATTATATATATAATAATATAAATCAATTTAAAAAAAATTGAAATTGATAAATCACATCAATTGAAAAAAAAAATCCTAAATATTAAAATATTTGAATTTATATGCCAAAGTTGTAAATAAGATAACTAAAATATTATTTATCAAAAAAGAGAGAAAATCAATCAAATATTATTATTAAATTTTTATGACCTAATAAATTCTCAATATATTCTTTTTGATAATTACATACTATATTAGTAAATTAGTAATAATAATATACATTAGCATATAATGTATATTAATTATAATTTACATTTATGGCCTAATACTAATAGTCTAATACTATATTACTATTAATAATATACTTTGAATCTATATATAAATTAGTATATATATTTTAAAACTGGAAAACCAGACCGAAACCGGTAAAACTGGATGTACCGGTTTAGGGGATAACCGGTGCATAATCAATTTTTGGAAATATAAAATCGGTACATACCAGTATCCTAAATTTTATTTAAAACCGACCAGACTGGACTAGTTACACCCATATTCTCCACTAGCCATTTCCAAGGTTGTTGATATTCCTTCTTGCATATGAATCTCGTGTCGTCGTGCCTACTGGACTCTTAGGTTTCACGTTTTCTCGTACCATTCCATCCACACCGACCACTACTAATTGAAACAAAGTTATTAAGTTAGGATTAATACAATATAAGGTTCATGCAAACAAACAAGACATACGAATTCACCAAATCAGTCAATTATAATGTCTCTTTCTTGGTTGCAGCTTCCAAGTTCCAACTGCAATTTCATAGTCCCCCATCTGAAACCACGTGCAAGTTGTCGCTCTTGCAATTCCTCTTAATTTGACTTGATTAGGAAATGAGAAATGCTTCGATTACAAATAGATCTAGTAAATATAAGTTCATAAATTGATATGATTTTATATTATGTGTTATATTTATTTTATAATAAAAATATTTTTATAATCTAACGGACCACATCAAATCACGTCAATTTGTGAGTTTACTTTTGTAAAATCTTTTTGTGGAAATCATTTCTCTTAATTCTTAAAGAATATAAATTCAATTTGTTAGGTCTATTGGTCATTTCTTATTCTTATCTCATCTCAACATTCAAATACTATTCAAATATAAATACTTTTCAATTTTAAATATTAACTTTTTTTATCTAACCATTACCTAATCGTTATAACTTTCTCAAACTTTCAAGCAAAACACAAAAAATAATTCAATATTTTCAAATTACAAAACAAAACTAATATTATAATAATATTTTAATTTTATAATATTCTTATTCAGTTTTTTCTCTTTACTTTTTAAAACTCAATAAAATATCTTAATTTAAACTATTTTACTATTATTCTCAAAAATTTTTATTATTATTCACAAATTTCTCATCTCATATCATCATTAAAGCTCTTGACTTTGATTATTAAAGAAACTTTTCCTTAATAATGATTATTTTTTTGTTAAAAAAACCATCTATCTATAGGTAATATCGATAAAATTGGGTCGTTCTCACGTAAGTGATAAAGACAAATAGTATTATATAAACTAATTTTCTCTATTAATTATAATTTAGAATGGTCGAAACTCAATGACAGAATTTCTTCCTATTATTATTATTATCATTATTATTATTATAATTATTATAAATGAAGGGTGCGCCATTTCTTAGTACACGTGGCAGCACCCTAGATACGTAAAGCTTTTAAAAACAACTCAAGCATGGAGAGGGGAATCACATTCTGTCTTTTAGGTCAACAAGTTGAAAGGAACCACCTTCCCCGCTAAACGGTTGATACCAAGGCATATCTCCCAAAATTCCTTTAATTTTGACCCTAATTATCCCTCTTTAATCCCCTCGCTCTAATTTGCTAATCCCAAAGCCTTCCAGTAAAATCCCTCGATTATCTTCTCTGTTTAGGTAATTGACTTGAAATTAATGCCGAAAATTGGAATTTTATTTTTTGGTTTTTTTTTTTCGGCTTTTCAGTTTGGTGGGATTTCTATTTATGTTATTGGTACGATGGTATCGAGTAGCTATCATACTTTTAAGGATTCCGTGAACTTGAAGCCTTTGGTTTGAATTTTTGTGAAGAAAAAATTAATGAATTCAGTATTTGATCGCGAAAGTTTCGATTTTTGAATTGGTTTTGTACTATAAATACCGGTTCCTGATCATTGAGTGTTCGCGGATCGGAAGCGTAATTAGGGTTTGTGGTCCTCTTCTTTGAACCGACTATTAGGTCCGCGCCTCTGCATCTTTCGCTCATCTGATTCGGAATGATCTTGTTTAGTTTTGATAATTTTGTCGGAGCCTTTGTTTTGTCCCTACATCTGTGAAAATTTTGAAAAATCTCGAGTATTTATTACTACCAAGTTTGATTGTCTGGGAAATTGTGGCAGGCATTGGGTTTTAGAGGAGATCTGAGAGAAATGGCAACGAACACTGCCAACGGTGAGCACCAAACAACAACCAAGCCACCTCCATTGCCGTCTCCACTGCGATTTTCCAAGTTTTTTCAGGTAAAAATTATTTTCTTTTGAATAGCAATTTTTGCGGTCCCGCAATTTCGTTATCATGGCTATTGATTATTACGTATGTCTTATGGCATTTATTATTATGTGATTACGATCCTGATATTTCTGCATCTGCGAGTGCTAGCTGCCTTTGTTTGTTGGCATTTATTACTTCCGGCTTTTTTGTTGTCAACTACATCGTACTTTTTTCGTTCACTTATAACAACTGTGCATGATGCATTTGCTCTAACCAATAGTGATTTAATTTATTTTTCTTGCATCTTTGGGTTCTGTACTATTGGATCTGCTGAAAGCTTCGTAACTATTGGATTTACATATGTTTTCTTACTTTTCCGCTGCACACAACATATTGTACAGATTAAGAAGGTCTATCGAAGGGGTTCAGAATATGTACCAATACTTAGATCTTATGTTTGATCCCATCATGCATGATGAAAATGAAATAAATCCTATAATTTCCCGGGGTTGTATGTTGAAACTCGTATAAAGGATTTCAAGGATCAGAGATCTTGTATTTTGAGAACAATACAGCTTTGCATCTATTAAAACTGACAGATCATGATTAATATGTAACTCTCTCTTTCAAATTATTAGATGGATTGTAATATGCCCCTCTTTTATTTCAGTACATTGGAATAGAACATGTGTAATTGTGCTGATTTTCCAAAACTGCAATGCACTCTCTATTTTTGTTACAGTCATTTGGTTGATTGATCTACCATTCCATGATGACTTTCACTGTTAATGACAGTCAAATATGAGAATCTTGGTCACTGGAGGAGCTGGATTCATCGGCTCTCACTTAGTCGACAAATTGATGGAAAATGAAAAGAACGAGGTCAGGATTTTTTCTTATCATATATCGGCTCAGTTTTTGTGTTTATTCATGATTGAAAGATTTTGATGTAAAAGGATAGGTGCTCTTAGAATTAGCACCCTAGGTATGGAACATAGCCGTTCTACATATGCTGAGTCACTAATGCCAGCAATATATATAGCTTCTGACTTCATGTGACCAGAATAAAACAGTTTATATTCCATATATATTTTCTACTCAGGTAATTGTTGCTGATAACTACTTCACTGGATCAAAGGACAATCTTAAAAAATGGATTGGTCATCCAAGATTCGAGCTTATTCGTCATGGTATTTTCTCAACATTGATTTTTAAGTGTTCATATTTCTAAGTCCTTGTATGAAAATGCCAATGTCCTAAACTTTTCCTTTGTTGTAGTAATTAGATCCAATGGAGCAATATATGCTGGGTTATGTTTGTTTAATGGTTTTAGTCTTTTAGACTTTCAGTTGCAATTAAAGTGCAATCGTTCCAGTGTACGCTTCTTCTTTAAAAGTGCTGTTTTTGTTAGGTTTGGCATCTCAGATCAAGCTTGTACATTGTGCCCTCCTTAATTGAAAATTCAGGATATGCTGAAATGAGGCTTTGTTATGCCATCAACAAGTTGACTAATATGCTTAGCATTTCTTTAACTTTTCATGCTGTGATTTTTCCGTCACATGCCTTTATTGTGAATGGATTTACAGAAAAAGATGCAATTCATAATAGAACGCTTGTAACCATTCTCATTGCATGTTATAATTGATCGTGCCAATACTACAGAAATCGGTTTCCACCTGAAATGGTTATCCCAGACAAGTTTTCAGGATTCTTTTTCTTTTTTTATCTTTTGACTCTTATTTTTTTTATAAGTGTCTTTTGACTCTATGTAGTTAGGTTTTATCAATTATATACTCCATGTGTACTTGGAAGCACCTTTTTGCTCAATTCTAAAATGATACTACTTATGAGGAAAAATGATTTTTTTGATAGGTAGATCATGTTAACGGATTTAACTTATCAAGAAAAATGATTGTCTTTGTTAAGTTTACAATGGACCACTTTTCTGTTCCCTGTTGTTTCTTTTGCAAATTTATAGGGTTAGTTTTGATGAATATGAAATATACNTTAAAGATTTTGTATCCAGTGGACATTTATTGTCACTGAAGAAAGTGGAAAGAATGCGCCATTGTCTTAGCACTCGCTAAATAGAATGGATTAATATACTCACACTTGTGTGTGTCTATGTATATGTAAATACGTAGTCTGATATTTACCATTTGATTGGGGAGATTGGAGACACATTGAACTTATTTCTATTGCCTAATCTAATAAGGTGATTTTGGCTTGGCCAATTAAGATTTTATATCCAGTAGAAATTTATTGTCACTGAAGAAAGTAGAAAGAATGCACCATTGTCTTAGTACTCACTAAATGGTTAATATATGCACATGTGTGTGTGTCTATGTTTATGTAAATACGTAGTCTGATAATTTGATTGGAGAGATTGGGGAGACACTGAACTTATGTCCTCGATTAACAAGTTTCTATTCTTAACTTTTCTGTCATGTCAAACCTATCATGCTAACATAGGAGCTTTTAAATGAGTCTGCATCTGTAAATGACCCATAAATGTGCCAATAACTGTATAACATGATTTAATACCCGTGCTTCTATTGTGTGTGTAAGAAGTCAGGATATATTGCTTCCTTAAGCTAGTTACGGATTCTTTTTTCTGAATCTCATAAATTCGTAAGGACATCTCACCACCAAATGCGTTTTCTGAATTGTAGGAGTTCGGAGCTGCTATGATGAGGGGAAGCGTGTAGCTGAGACCTTGATGTTTGATTATCACAGGCAACATGGGATAGGTAAAAGTCCTTGTATAAGTAAAGCTTTTCCTCTTTTCTTGCTAAATTAGAAGATTTTCCAATTATAATTTCTTTTGACGAATTTTAGTTCACTTTATCTTTTACAACAGAAATTCGCATTGCTAGAATCTTCAACACATACGGGCCACGCATGAATATTGACGATGGGCGGGTGGTCAGCAATTTCATAGCCCAAGCAATTCGGTAAGTAGTGCTGTTTCATTGCTTTCTTCTTACCATGATAGTGACATCGGTTTGGTGTAGCATTGATACAGCTTACTGATCTCTTTTATGGAGGCCTTATAAAAGTCCAAAATGTGTTTGATGTGCCGCCTTGTCGACAAATATGGCAATTCCGAAAAGCTTTTTAGTTGTTACACTGCTTTCTATAACTTGGTTCATCGTACCTTGACTGGGTGGAATTGTTAAAATCTTTATTTCTTCACTCGTCAGTTTTGTTTAGCCATTAACTTCAACTCCCTGTTTCATGCTTTGCAGTGATGAACCATTGACGGTCCAACTTCCCGGAACCCAAACTCGCAGTTTCTGTTATGTTTCTGACATGGTATGCAAGATGTATAATTTGCTTGAACTCTGCTTTGACTTATAGGGCTCAATTGAAAGGGCAATATGTTTGCTTAAAATGTTTCTCTATCCAAAAAATATATATTTTTGTCTAAATGTTTCAGGTTGATGGCCTTATTCGTCTAATGGAAGGAGAGAACACCGGGCCAATCAACATTGGAAATCCAGGTGGTCTTACAAACTGTGATTGTGCATATGTAGAGACATCCAGGTCCCTAATGTTGTAGGTAATTATGTGCATATACTAACCTTGGTAGTTCTTGTTCATCTTCAGGTGAATTTACCATGCTTGAACTTGCCGAGACAGTAAAGGAGGTCAGTTTCTAATTGCCACTGGTTTTTTAACGCTATGTTACTCTGATATGTTGTCTTAAAGTTGGATTCCTTATTCAATATGATGCATTTGTTGAGAGGTGTCGTGGAAGTAGTTTGATGGCTGATTGTGTTGTGCAAGTCTTGGACTAGCCGAGTTTTTCCTCCAGTATGAAACTAAAAGAGTTAAGGTCAAAGAAAGCACAGTCTGTCTGAATTTGTACTTGTGTGCAACATTAGCACTTAGGTGTAACCTATACTTTTAGAATGGGATCGGGTGCCTCTGCTAAATTTATCGCATTTATCTATCATTAATGCTGACCATATGCTTTTGTAGCTTATTAATCCTGAGGTAGAGATAAAGATGGTTGACAACACTCCTGATGATCCGCGACAAAGGAAACCTGACATCACAAAGGCTAAAGAATTGCTGGGATGGGAGCCAAAAATCAAGTTGAGGGATGGCCTTCCCCTCATGGAGGAGGATTTCCGACACAGGCTTGCAGTGGCCAAAAAGAAATGAATCTGTTGGCTGAAATATAGAGAAAGGGGAGAACCTTTTGTCACTGGTTTTGCATCATACAAGACAGTGGTTTACGATACATCATCAACGTTTCCTATCGCCTTTTTGTGCTTCTTCCCTTTGTTCCTCTTCCATTGTTGGTGTTCATCATAGCAAATAAGTGGTGAATGAGTGTTGTCTTTTCCATACTATTTTTCTCCTTTTGGAAATTATGAATACTGAGAAACCATGAAAGTCCTTAAACATGGCATTGGCCACTCTTTTGTAGACAACAGAAGATTGTTCTTGGTTGAGTCAATTACACCATACTCCAATTTTGCCGCTACCACGAATATTGAAGGCATATGTGCTGTTGAATTCTGCTCCTAAAGTTCTGTTAACCTTTGTGCTTGGTTATGTTGGACTCGGATATTGTTGCCTTTTAGCCCTTTTACGTAGGATGGTAAATAAGATGAGACACAGAAATTTTTAAAATTTTTCATAACTTTCTTTCTATACGTTACTTAAAAATAGGACACTTTTTAATTTGGTGTTGTTTGGATAGTTAGATGAGATGATTTGTAAATATTTGTGAAATAGTTTGTAAATAGTAGTAAAATAGTTTGACTTAAGATATTTATATGGTTTTAAAAGAGAGTTGTTAGGGTGTTGTCCAGCAGGCAAAAAAAAAAATTTTAATTTAATTTTTCTTATTTATAGTTTTTAATATTTTCAAACATTTTTAAAAAATATAAAAATATATCAATAAACTAATAGTCATTTCCTTAATCAATAAGTAAAAAAAATGTAAAAATTAAATTAAATGCATGAGCTATCAAAATAAGAGAGCAAAATAAAGAGACATAGTAGCATTATTCTTTGAAAAATGAGAAAGAAAAGATTAAATAAAAATATTATAAACTTAAAATAATGTTAGAATATAATTTTCGTTTTGAAATTTGAAAATATAAAAATATATCAATACACTAATAGTCATTTCCTTAATCAGTAAGTAAAAAAATCTAAAAATTAAATGAATGCATAAACTATCAAAATGAGAGAACAAAATAAAGAGACATAGTATCATTATTCTTTGAACAATGAGAAAAAAAAAATTAAATCAAAATACTATAAACTAAAAATAATATTAGAATATAATTTTTGTTTTGAAATTTGAAAAAATTGAACTATTTTTTGTGCTTTATTTAATTACTACAATTTTTCCAAACTTCTAAATAAAACATAAAATATAGTTCAATTTTTCAAATCTCAAAATAAAAATAATATAAAAATATATATATTCTAATAATATTTTAATTTTATAATATTTTTATTTAACTTTTTCTCTCTTATTTTTCAAAATCCTATAAATGTTTTAACTCAAACCATTTCGAAGGCTTCCACAATAATAAGATAAAAAAAAAAAAAAAAAAGTTAAAATTAAAGTATTCAAATGCCAAACTATATGGACAACTTAAAAACTTTAACCTTCGTAGACAAAACCGGCACTATTAGGGCTCGTTTTACATTTGGAGTATCTTATGATTTTATGAATAGTAATAAAATAATCTCTAAATAGTAGTGAAATGATTTTAGTTAAAATATTTTATTGAATTTTAAAAAATAAGAGAAAGAGTTAATAAAAATGTTAGAAAGTTTAATTTTTTTTTAAATATAATTTTTGTTTTGAAATTTGAAAAAATTGTATTAATTTTTATGTTTTATTTCGAAACTTGTAAAAATGATAATGATTAGATAAAAATTTTAAAATTAAGATGAAACTTTAAAATATTTTTATTCAATTTTTTTTCACATTTCTCAAAACACAATAAAAATCTTAACTCAAACTATCTCACTACTATTCACAAATCACCTCACTACTATTTATAGATTTATTATCTCATCTAGTCCAGAGGAATATACATAACACTATAGCTAAGTTTTCTTCTAACCCCAAGAACACCGGTTCAGGTACGGCAGTGAAAACTAAAGTGGGAATGGAGGTCAACATCTTCCTCTTATTGTTCTTATTATTTTCCTTCCTTTTTGGCTTGAAGCTATTGATCTCCCTTTAAGATCGTTATATTTGTTCAGAAGCATCTATGCAGCTATGCGAGTGGTAGATCAACAAGTTACTACCCCATAAACACGATGATGATCGTTAGAAGAGCTAGCCCGTACAAATAAAGTGCTTGGATGTTGAGGGCCTTGAGGCTCAAGCCACAAATAAATTGACATTACACACACACACACATACCCAAATGAGACAACTGTGAATAGATTCTTTAATTGACCCCGACCAATGGCCGAGGAGATCCAAACGAAATTGCTATCATAAATAAAGAAATATTAAGCCATTCAACATTTTCATTTTCATTTTCATTTTCATTTTAAAAATAGTCAGTTCAAAAGTGCACAAAGGCACGCGACCAATCAACAGAAGCCGTCAATATTATTCATGTCAAAACAACAGCTGACGAGAAAATAGAAGTCGAGTATCCCAGAACATCTATCCTGGCTTTCAGAATCACCTACAAAATTTGGGAAGAATTTGAGTTGTGTTATTCACGACAGGGATTGTGAAATATTAACCTTCCAATGCCATTACATTTTAATATAAAAAATTTTCACACGCCATAAATAATTAATCCTATTTGAGCAATATAACTGGATCAAACACTTCCACAATAAACTCTGATGGAAAAAAAAGAAAGATAACACAGTGATAGGCCAAAGCATATTTATCCCATATTACATATGCCACTAATCCAAGTCTTGCTTTATGCCACTGATCACGTCATTCGAAAAGCAATTAATAATGCGGGGGAATTAAATTTTCACCGATAAACAACCATATGTTTTCAATCTGTACCAACTGCTAAAAGTTTCAATTTGCACCGTTTACTATTTTTTATGACTTATAAAAAAACTATCTGTATTTTCCAATTTAGGCCCTCAGTTTAGGTCTAATCACTATGATTGTGCACTTCGGATAATTATTTGTTCATCTTACCAGTCAAATCTTAATTGAGGCTGCAAGTTGAAGAAGATAAGTAACTTAGGGTGGAAAAAAAAAAAAGTTGTAATTTGCACCATAAACTTATAAAAAATTATCTATTACTTTCTAATTTACACTATCAATTTAGATCAGACTGTTAAGACTGCGGTGCTTGGCCAATTTTTTGTTCATCTTAAAAGTTAAATCTTAACTGAGGGTCTCTGCTGGATAACTTCAAACCCTCCTACTGGAAGTTAACAATTAACAAAGAAAAAAGAAAAAAGAATGGGAAGTTAATAATTAAAGCTGGGAACTTAACGGATAACACCAGACACTTATGAATTTGATGAGAACAGGTGGGGGGAAAAAAGGAGAAGAAGAAGCAAACAGATCCTTGAGAGCAGCCTCTTGATGCAAAGTTGCTCAAGGTGAGGTCCATATCTACAAGTTACTTTTCATGGAAGACACATCCACCTTCATCATGGATTGCGTCATAGTTGAAGGTTGGAAACCTCCTACTGAGATGATCACTCAAGGGAACCTCCCACCAAGCTTCATATAACAGGTGCTAAGAGACCACCTAAGCTAACTTAAGTATCACAACCATACAAATATACAAGTATAAATACCTAAAGGATGTACTCTTAGCTGCCATTGCCCCTCTCTTGTTAAAGGAAATAAGAGAGTTGACTAGGAATACTCAACAGCAGTAATAAAACCCAGGAAGTCCCAGAGCAGATGGCTCCAGGATAGTCAGAATATGTAGTTGGCTCCTAAGAGACCCAAAAAATTGTAGTGGAACACGTCAACCACTTGAAGGTACTCGTGTTTGCCAACATAAATACGCGCCAATGGCACAAAAAACAGAGGGTCAAACTCATAAAAAACAAACACAGGTTCTACCAATTTGTACGTAGCAAAAAAAGCCTAGAATCATCTCAGCAAATCAAGACCACAATAAAGGTACAAGATCATTAGCTCTGGACAATTGCCCAAGTTCCCAGAGCAATTGTCTGGAGCCACCTACATCTTTTCATAAGCAGATTCCTAATATACATCTTTTCGTAAGCTTAACACTCACTAGTAAGCATTCTATAAAAAAGCTAGTTCAGTCTATGTTAACGAAGATCTTTCATTTCCAATATGATAATCCAAGTTTCTTTGTCCATGCGTGGCTCATTCAGATTAGGGTTTTCAGATTGTTGGACCAAACAGGAACAAAATAAACACGGGGATCGAAGATGAAAACCAGGGATTGGGGATTGGAAAGGCTACCTCTTGTGCCTCTGAACGAAGGGAGAGTTCTTCGCGTCTTCCTCTGCGCATTATTAATGGACGGACGGAAAGCTATGGTTAGATAATAAAAATAAAATTAGGGATTTGGAATAGGAAACGAGAGACAGAACGTGGATTACCCGATAGACCGAGAGAGAGCTTAGTGATGATGGTTCCCGTGATGGCGAACCCCACCAGAAAAGGCCAGTTCCGATTCCACTCTCGCTTGAAGAACACCGGCCACGGATCGAACCTAGGCATTTTCTCTTCGCTTTTCCTTCTCCAAATTCTATTCTCTGTCTCGTGCCTCGTAATGGATTCCTTACCTGGCAGCGAGCTCAACCCATAGGCTATAAGTCGAAAAGCTCTTACAGCCACTTGAGACCGTTGGATTTGGCACATATGAAATCTAGCGGTCCGGGGCCGGAGGTTCCGACTTCTGAGTCGCGAGAAATAAAACGAGGGGAGAATAATGAGTGGGGATATAAAATACAAATATTTTTCACAATTTTTTACTATTCATCATTCTCTATATTTCACCTTTTTTTTAATTTTTTTTATCAAATTTTTTTTATATAAATAATGAATAAAAAATTTGAAATAATTTAAAACAAATAAATTCAAAAAAAAATTTTAACGGATCGGTCTTATTGGACCTCAATTACAATTGGGTCAATGTAAATTCTCCATTGCCCAAGACTCGGTCCTACTTGGACATAACTGAATTTTGTACTTAGCCCAGTTCAATGGTGAAAAGATTGTTCGGGTTTAGTAAACCAGCGTTGAGTGAAGGCGCCACCATTGGCATCAGCACAAGTAGTGGCGAAAGATTAATCATCTTGGTCGGTCTCGGTCTATGGTGTATGAGAAATTTGATTTTCGGTCTCGTCTAGGGGTATGTTTTGCACAAATGAAGTTAGGTACACATTCCAGAAAAATTCATCTTAACAACATTTTCCATGTGCAGTTTGAGTAGTGTGACATATGGAGGGAAAAGAATAAAGAGTGGAAAAAAAGAGTAACTTGTTTGTTTTCAGGAAATTTCTCAATGCATGTCATCTTATTTGATCTAATCATTATAATTTTTTCAAATTTCAATACAAAATAAAATAAACAATTCAACTTTTTCAAATCTCAAAACAAAAATAGTATTAAAAAATATATTCTAATAATATTTTATTTAATTTTTTAATTTTAATCTTAATTTATCTCATTTCATCTGCGAAAACAAACGAGGTTATCTGTCTCATATTTCATGATAATCAACCATCAAAGAAAAATAAACCCATGATCAAACACTACTTGAACCATTCCCAAACCCTTCTCTCCCACAGTTCCCCACAAATTTTTGGATATAACTCATCTTTAAAAACATGTTCATAGATAACAACGATTTATATATAACATTCAGGTAACTCACTCTTATATATCGACATTGAACTGATGATAACTCTCTCTCTCTTTGGATACGTTTATTCACATTAGTATTCAATGACTTGGCAACTTGTCTATCTCTAGCATCGAAACATTTAAATTTAGCCTCCAAGTCACTCCCTCATAGATCCAACAACAAAATTGCAATTGATTCGATCCATATTCGATGAGTTACATTCAACTTCATACAATCATACTCAACACGGTGGTAGGCTATGGTCCCAAATGATACAAACTTTGGGTAAAAACTACTCTTAAAAATGTCTAAGAACTTATATACACATATTAAGCTTCCACTTAAGTCATGGTTCCCTCTATTGACAATTTGACAACTTGTCTTTCCTCACTTTAACCAACATTTTAGGTTTTAATTCAGTAGATTTGCATATTCTTTAGATTTGTTGTCAACTTTCAATTCAATCTCAAAAAACTTATCAATTGGTGTGTTGCAGGCTATATGCCAATTCAATTTGGAATGTACCGTTTTGGAAAAACATATTCGAAAATATATGCATACATACATACATACGTATATATATATATGATTTTTTTGCTTGGTTGTCATTTTTTCCAATTTGTATTTGTTAGAAATACTATATTAGAATACATAGTAAAAGTGATATTACCTAGTTGAAAAATCGTAGATCTAGTATAGTTGTTCCACAAATTCTTCGCTATTATTGTTGTTCATTCAAAATCCTCTCGTCGATGTGGAGTGTGCTATGTGGTAATATACCAGAACAACACTCACATGTTTTACAGTGTAGATGCCGAGACTAGAGAGAATAATTTGAGAAAGAGAACTTATTTTTGATGCAGGTGTATAATCCACAAAGGAGATTGGACTGTGTAAATAGCTCATCTAAGTGTAAACCCCGACTGGCCATTAAGGGCCAGCCATCAAGACTCATAAAATGGCTTAAGAGCCATTTAATAACCCCAAGAGAAGGGAAATGGGTGTCCACTATGGGTATTCATTTCTTACATCTCACACTCGCACATAGTGAACAAGATTCCTAGTCTACATTTTTCAATATGTTGTCAATTTTGTTCATATTTGACAAATAGGTTGTACGACCATCGAGCGCAACTATAAAAGAAAAATTGAAGCACTATATCAAATCTCTCCGAGAGAAAATCAGCATATCAACATCCATAAAAGTGTCTAGTTATGCCCCGACTCATTTGGTCATATTAGACTAAGCATCTATAATTCCTCTCGAGTCTGAATGACTCAAAACTATATTGCAACTCCCAAGAAGCAACATAACTCGCCAATAGTGAGTACACACCATTATCGACATATTACCAAATAGTCTTCCATTCGCCCTGATGTCATTTAGTTTCAGTTCAATCACTTTCCCAGCAATATCTGTTTAGATCGTATCATTCATGATCATAGATAAAATGCCAAAGTAGCAGATACTAAAACATTAACCTCGTAATATAGTCAAAAGTCTCCTGAGGGCATAAATAAATTAAGCTCATCAATTATGACCTACATGACTCACACAATAAGGAAGCAGAGATATATTCACTCACATATATTATTGGTCGCAAAAGCACGTGTAGTATGAAATGCATGTTATGGTGGAGTTATCTTTTCAAAGAAAGAGCGTATATCTAATCTCAATTCATTGTACAGATCTTAGTTTAGTCGCTATCTCAGCGCCTAACCCGAGTCCCTCAATTTGCTCACTATCCGAATCACAAAAAATGATCTTGCATCTGGCTAAACCACATACGACATGAATTGTGGGTAACCATGCACAATCTTTTTAAACATGATGGACCTCATCTTAACTCCCACTAAGGTGATATATCTTTTTTGGCTTACAACTTATCCCTCTTTGGTCAAGTACTGAGTGACACATTGTCTCATCTTTGCTTGTTATCTCTTTATAGTGCCAAAGACGATCGCTCGTGTGAATGAGCAGATCTAATTTTGTTAATATGCATTTTTCACCGTAACTCTCAAATTTATAATGAATGTATGTGCTTACCAAAAATACTTATAGCCATGGCACATGATCATAACACACATTAGTGTCATGTGTACGACGAGCAATACCTTGATGAAGAGAAATCACGTGCTCAACTAAAAATAATCAAACCACAACTATTAAGTGAAGTTTTAGGACCATTTCTCTCAGTGCGCCTTCTCATATGTAGTAACTTTCCTAAACATGCGCCTACCAAGAGACTCTACTTTTATATATAATAGTCTTTTGCATAACCATAAAGTCAGTGACGACTCATCGCAAATCTCATTTAAGGTCAAATTTACAATATAAACCTTAAATTATAATCAGCAAGTCCAACTGCAATTTTTAAGAATCTACAAAATGACCACAAATGTCATTCAACAAACCTAATTTTCGACTTCAGTGTTTTATATAAATTTATTGTACTCAACAAATATATGTGAGATAACCATCATTTATTTTTCATTCAGGGTAAAGTGATTAGAGCTTTTGCCCCTAAAGACAATCAAAATAGTGTTATTACTTTTAACGACAATCCCATCACAAACTCACTTACTCAAGTAATAACAGAGCAAAATATCATCTCGTATCGATTGTAGAGTGTGTTACATGGTAATAACAAAACAACACTCACGAATTCCACAGCTTAGATGTCAGGACTAGAGAGAATTCTTATGAGAGAGATTTTTACTTAATTGTTACAAGCTTGACAAACATCTCATCCAAAGGGGGAGAGACTATGTAAATAATCCATTTAAATATAACCACCTGGCCATTAAGAACCAATCATCAAGGCTCATGAAGTGGCTTAAGGCTTAGTTTGGATAACGAGAAGTGTTGTGAATAGTTGTGAGTAGAGATTGGAGTGGGTTTGTGGGTCCCATTGAGAGTATTTTTAGTTGTTTTGATATATGAAGTATGTTGAGTTATTGACTTTTGGATATGTAGTTGAAAATGTGTGGATCCCATCAATATTATAGTGATTTTATTTTTAGTGATAAATATTATAGTGATTTTATAATAGTGATAAATATTATAATGATTTTATTTGATTTTTATATATAATAGTAATAAATATTATAGTGATTTTATTTTATTTTTATATATAATAGTGATAAATATTTTAATGATTTTATTTTTAATTTATATATAATAGTGATCAATATTATAGTGATTTTATTTATATATATAATAATGATAAAATATTATAGTATTTTCTCTCTCTCTCTCTCTCTCTCTCTCTCTCTCTCTCCCCTTTAGCCCGACGCTACCCATGCTCGAAATGGGTTTCAGCTCAGCCCGGCGTCTTCGTGCGCCGCCCAGCCTCACTGCCACCACCGGCGACTCCCTCTCACATCGACAACTCCCCTAGCCATCACCAATCTCCCACATGCGCAGCGTTACGTCCGTCCCCTGCGGTAACCCAAACGAAATGGGTGAAACCCATTTATCTCCACTTGCGCCGCCGTACGCAACCACCGCGCCTCTACCAACTCACACTAGCGACTACCTCTCGCAGACCCAGCCACCACGAACCTCACTCTCCCTCTTCGTCGTACACACGCAAATCACCTCACATAAATAGGTTTCACACGAGCTCGAGGCCACCGCACCTCCACGACCACCTCACACGAGCTCAAGGCCACCGCATAGTGGTATTCGCACGATTTTTGTGGCGGATATGTTTTTGGGAAAGAATTACATGCAAAGGGTGCATAGAGAGAGGGAGGGAGGGAGGGAGAAGTCGGAACATGTTGGGAAGTATTTTGGGCCGTATGAAAATGTCTCTGATAGCATTTGGATGTAAAGCACTTCTCACCCATAGAATGAGATCTCAGAGGTAGTTGAAATATCTTCAATGCCGAAATATAGCCTTAAGAGGCACTTCATAACCCTCAAGAGAAAGGGAATGGGTGCCCACTATGGGTGCCCATTTATTACATAAACAATTACAATCTATTTAAACACTTACAAATCAATTGCAATAGAAATAATAGAGGAAAACTATTTTTAAAATTTTGTACCGGTATTGATTAGTTTACGAAGATCAACCCCCCTTCAACAGTTATGCGTTTTTTTTTTATTTTTATTTATATTCCAAGTTATCAAAATTAGCAACAAACATTATTACTAATCAGAATTGATAATGTACATCTTATATTTCATTCGTTTTTTAGAAGTTCTATATGTAATTAGTAAAATGATGTGAAAATATTGATGCTCTATTTACTGCATAAATATTTAATATTTATATTTTTAGTGGCTATTAGAGTCTTGCAATATCACAAATAATATAACTCTTTATTTATTTTTGCCAGGATTAACCATTAATTTGAATTTTAAACGAAAATATTATCTGTTGACTTGAGGTATTACGCTATTTCTAAATTTTGAAGTTTGGTAGCTCGTAACGATTTTACATTCGTTTAGATTCAGAAATGCTATTAATCCATTTCATTTCATCATTAGAGTATCCTCAATAGATTAATTAAAAGTAAATTCATTGTGTATTTAGTTATTAGAGAACAAAATATAATCACAATGCATTAGTTAAATTATAAATAATTGAGTTTTAGCCACAGTGACTTTTAAAATATTTTGCAAATTTGAATGTTACTGTAGATTAACCAATTACATATTTTATCAATTATTTCTCTTTTTCTTTCTTATCTACTTCATATGAAACAACATTAATTTAATTAGAATATGATTACTAATTTACATATAATAGGTAGAATGATGAAATATGATAAAACTAAATAAATTAATAATTAAAAAAATTAAATATTTTTTAAAACAATATTATTTTATTACTATATAATAAATAAATGAATAATTCAATGTGAAAATTTGATAGAAATGAAATAGTTAAAGTCAAATTTATCTCATATTATTTTATTATTATATAATGAAAAAATTGCTATTCTAATGTTGAGATTGAAATAGTTAAAGCCAAATTCATCTCACATTAATTAAAAGTGTCATTTAACTTTAGCTAATCTATTAAGAGTGCTTTTATAATTTTTTTAAAATTTTATATAAAATATAATAAATAATTTAATTTTTTTAAAATTTTAAATAATAATAATATTAAAAAATAATATTTTAATAATATTTTATTTAACTATTATATAAAATTATTTATTCTCTTGTTATCTCGTAAGTATGCTCCTCTGTATTTTAAGCGAAAAGACCAGCGCCAAATCATATTCCCAACTATAATTTCAAAATTTTGGAAGAACAATCGAAAATTTTGACGGCCTTTTGGCTCCGCTCCGCAAACCGCCAAAGCAGACACTAATTACCTGCTCACACGAAGAGCACAACTCGTGACACTCCACTCGCGACACTATTGTTCGTCGATTTATATCTTATCAACGGTTCAAATCTTCTCTTTACAAGTCACGCGGATTGATTGTATCAACCGTCGATAGGCTCCAATATCCAACGATTCCCATTAATCCCCGCTCGAACTTCAAAAACCCCAAACTGAAGACCCCCGCTATATAAATACCCGCAGATGCTCCGCATAAGTTCATTCAATTGACTACCAGCTACCTGAACGGGTTTTCAGTTTTTGCTCTGACTTTTTCTTTCTCAACAACTTTCCGGGAAAATGTCGGGTCGTGGAAAGGGAGGTAAGGGCCTGGGTAAGGGAGGAGCGAAGAGGC
>QEOT01009359.1:0-11134 GCA_003123785.1 Pterocarya stenoptera | reverse complement strand
GCTCGCAGGGGTGGTGTGAAGCGTATCAGTGGTCTGATCTACGAGGAGACCCGTGGGGTTCTCAAGATCTTCTTGGAGAATGTCATACGCGATGCTGTGACGTACACTGAGCACGCTAGGAGGAAGACCGTGACAGCTATGGATGTGGTTTACGCCTTGAAGAGGCAGGGAAGGACCCTCTATGGGTTTGGCGGTTAGATTGTATACTTGGTGCTTTAAGATGGTTAGGTCTTAGTGGTGCTTGTAGATCTTGGCTATAGATCAGTTTCCATTGTTTTTTTTTTTTGTGTTGTTTCCTGGTGCATGTGATTCGGACCTTAAATTGGAAATATTTTATTTAAATTTGGACTTTGCGAGTTTATCCTTCCCCGTGAACCGTGACAAGTTTGCTGCGTTTTTGGTCCACCAGATACCCTGCTTCTGGCGTTGAGTTTTAATTGGTCTTTGTTGTTTTTAATTACCTTCCTTTACCTTGGAGATTAGTGTACGGAGATTTGGCTTCCTACCGATGGTCGTCTATCCTCGCATTGTCCTAAGTAGGCATGGCATTTTATACCGTTGATTTAATTGCTCTTATGGTTAACCAGCTTACATTTGAATTTTTTGTTCTGAGAATTAAAAATCCACTGTCTATTAATTCTGTTAAAGAATAGATTTCATTTGGTCTCTTCCTGCGCTCCGATAAAGGCCGATGGCGTTTTGCTTTGGTGTTTCGTTGCTTGATGCTCATTGTAAAATATTCTGGCTTGGAGTTTGAATTTCTTCTGTTTTTTATTCAGGATTTCCTTTTCGGGTCATTTCGTTGTCCTCTGGACCCTATGCTTTGTACTGTGTTTTGTGTGGTCATAGAGGACAAGAGAATAATATCAACCTGGATGGTGTCAAGAGGTGGTTTATAACCCCCTCCAATAGCCTTTCGACAGCTAATCACTAAAAATAGATTAAAATAGAACAGGCTTAAGTAATCCCATTTTCTATCTACTCAATTCGCATTCCTCTCGACTCGTTATGTGAACAAAATTTCCAAACTAGAAAAGTTAGAAGCAGTGGCTATGAGATGTCTACAGGCGGGAGCTTATTGGAACTGACACCATTTTGACAAGTCATCTTCTTGCAGTGTAACAGGGATGAGTCGAGCTAGAGGTTGCTTACACCTTCTAGCAGAGTAGAACAAGTCCGATCTTTAGTCTACTTGAATATTTACCACAACAACCTTCACAATCATGAACAAAATAACCCACGACCACCTAAAAAAAGTACCTCCTCAAGGTGGTAAAGGGGTAGGTCGACCTAATGTGTGTTGACCCCTCCTCCACAGAGTGCCACCCTAGTTGATTGACTGCTTGAATATTGGAGAAAAAAGCACGGAGTCGTCAACACAGACATCAACAGTGTCGCCAAACTGCTTGGACTACTTACTTCCTCGCAAACTAAGGAGGTGAGCTCATGATTGTCTTGCCTTTCCACGGTGGAGGGCGGAATCAGCTCCATTGGCCACTTGAAGATTAGATCTTCACCATCATTACAACAAAGAGCAGTTTGGCCTATTCATCCAACTATGCGGGAAAGGCACGGAGATGATTGCATCCCAAGTATAGCTAAGCAACTCAAAGTGAAAGGATGAAGGAATTGGTTAAGGCCTCATAAGAACAACTATACAAAGGCGAACGAAAGTATCATGAATAGTAAAGCTGTTGACCAACGGAGTTGTCAAGCGTAGGTTGGATAGTGGCAAGGTTGACCGTCAAGCCCTGTGTGACGAGTCCTTGAGACCAAACCCCCCAGGCCAACCACCAAAAAAGAAGGAAACAAGAAAAGAAAAATGCGAAAAGATACATAGCCTGACATGACAAAGTATACGGAGATATCATTGATCATCACAAGTTACAACATAAAATTGTAGAGTTAGTTACAAGAGCAAGATGCAATGTAAGACGGATCATTACAACAACATACAACCAAAACTAGCTAAGCATGACATAAAGTTGAAAAGTAAAGCATACAAAAATCTCATCAAGTAAAATCGCAGGGAGGTCCCAAGAGGACAACTACCTAGGAAAGGCAGATGAACACAATGCAAATAAATAAACGGACGACCAGCGAGGTAGTTAGGAATCCTACGATTTCTTGCACCCAATTCTTCCAGGTTGGCCACAAAAAAAGGGGGGAGGAGGAAAGAGAAAGAAATGAACAAAAAGAAAACACAATAGGGACAAGCAGCCCGACACGACAAAAGTACGAAATACTTTCATTGATCAAAGTTGTATACAAGTTGTAGGGCAACAGCATATAGGTATATACATTCAGCCAAAAAGAAAAGAAAGGGAAGAACAAAATAAAAGAGCTACAGCAACACCAGGGAGCTAGGACAGGGCGACGTCAGGTCTAAGCATCGGGAATACCAATCTCAGGAATGTCGAGAGCAGGATCACTCGACTTTGGAGCAGCAGGCTCGGGCACGATCGGAATGACTGGATCTGAGAAAGCATTTGGGATCTCTTTCCTTTTCAAGTCATGACTAAACACGAAGGCCACCTTGTTGACAGAAATATTGGCAAGGTCGAGGCCTCATAAATAATTTGTGAAAGTCCTCTAATGCAGTTGCGGACTCCCTAAGAGGTAGTCGCGCATCGACCTACAATCCTCGGCACACCCATGCCCCCACGCTTGATCACGAACGCTTGGAACCAACTTCAGCTGCCTATCTAGGTCGGTGGCGGCCTGTTGCGCTTGAAATAGGTCGTCCCGAAGGTCTGTGATAAGTCGATCCAACTGCTTGCTGTCCTCCCTCGCCTTCCTCTTGAACATCTTTCGATGGCTATCAAGTTTCTTGTTCTTCCTGCTTCTCTTGCTCAACGACCTCTTGGCTGTCCACAATAAAAACTGCCAACTGAGAGGTAACCTAACAACAAGAAGGGTCGACATACAACTATCAGTAAAGGAAGACTAGAAAATAGCGAGAAAGGAAAAGGACATGAAGAAATAGCCGAACCTCGTAGAAAAAACAGGGCAAACACTTGACGACTTGGGTGATAGCCTGCGTACGTCTCCCTCTCGTTTCCAACTGGGACAAAGGAGGGATAACTTCTACTAAGCCTTTGCCTCAGACGTTTGTGCAGTCGCCTCGAGCGGGCCTTCGCATGGACCACTCAGATAAGAGCCGAATAGAACATCCAGAAGGGAATCACCCTCCATTTGGTGCTTCGCCGGGGTAGGTGGGTCGTCGCGCAAACTCCTCGAACTTGAACCGTCTATAACATTCAGAAATGAATCACCCTCCTCTTGGTGTTCTACCTAGGTAGGTGGGTTGTCGTACTGATTCCTCGGACCCGAGCCGACTACAACAATTAGAAGGGAGTCTCCTGCATTGCGCCTCGTCTCAAAATGGTTGCTTGAAGTAGCAGCTACCGCCCTCTCTTTAGCAACATCCAAATCTCGACCGCAAAGACCCCTGGGAGAAAAGCATCTATTTCACTCGCGACTGATAGCACACCAGCAGCATTGCTCGATAGGGGTAGCACGAGGGGAGCATCAACTAAAGGGCCTCCCCCCGGAGTGTCCAAGGACTTTGAGGAAAAAGGTCTTACCGGCGTCACTAGAGCTACAAGATGGCGGACCTCGAGGGTAGCTAACTCCAGCCTTGGAAGAATCGGGGCTCTAAAAAGGGACTTGTTGTCTGCCCGGATACCCTTTAAGCGAGGCTTCTTCCCCTTGTGCAATGGAGAAGGGTTCGATGTACGCTTTCAAGCAGGAGCAAACCCGGGACCGGGCAATAGTCACCCTGTCGTCAATGGGAACATGGCAAAGGGGAGGCAGAGAATCCCTTAGGCTCTCCCTGGAAAGAAGGACTTCCGACAAGACACTATCTAGGTTCTTCTGCACCCACTCTCGAATGATTGCAATGCACCGTGCCTCATTAGAGGTAGCTGTCGGGCGCACCACATTGTCTCCCAGTGCCCTCCCGCAGTTCGTCTGAATAAAGAAAATGCATGGTGTTTGTGTAATCCCTAAGCTCGAGCCTGGGTCGAAGGATAAGCCCTGAGTTAGGTCGAGTCGGCCCAGGAGGCTGTGAGAAGTAATCTAGAGTCGGGCCCAAGGAGAGAGGTGGATGTGTCTGACCAAGACCACGCTGCATTAATGGGACGGAGGAGACCACACCAGGAAGGGGAGCCATGCCCCATCTAATCCGTCTCAAGGCTTGACACGCCACGACGCACCTCCTGGGGTGTCAAAGACAGCCGTAATTAGGTCTGACTGGTCTGCAGTGCGATCAGTAAGTGGCAAGGACATCCAATCCCGTATAGAATAATACATCCACTACCCCCACCACGAGGGCCAACCTAGCCAGGTATATATATACCCCTTTCCCACGACTATGGAAATGGTTCACATTCTCAAATACTTCAACTCTCATATTCCTTGATAGATTGTTTATCCATTTCTCTCATACACTGAAACTAAAAAATTAGAGGTACCATGGTCCCTGAGCCCCATTCTCCATCTCCATAGGAACCAGGTCTGAGCCCATCTGCATGGAGTTGCCCACACTGTAAAACACAACATCAACAGTGGTGCCGTTTGTGGGATTTTATTTTGCACGTTGAGAACAACGTGCTTCCAAGCCTCACGTTGTGAAGAAGAACAACCAGAAGCGATTGAAGTAAGAACCAAAGAACAAGCTGAGATGATAAGAAAATTGATGGAGGAAGTGACAGCTCTGCCAAGAAAACATCCCACTGCGGAGGGCCAGCGGGTAACTTGAGGGAGGTGAGCATAGCCACCACTCTGAATCTCATCAAGCCCCTGAAGTAGCAGTAGTTGAAGAAGAGCGACGCAGAATATGCCTTGAGCTCCGAGAGCTCGGGGGCAAATACACTGAGATGGTCAAGCTGGTAGGCACAAAGTCCACGGTGGACCAGCTGCTCACCAGTGCGAAGCTGCCATATAGCGCTAAAGTTATGGAGGTCCCTTTCACCCCCAAGATTTAAAGTCCCGCAGATTGATGAATACGACAGGCCGAAGGATCCCCTGGAATATCTGGAGACGTTCAAGGCACATATGACCCTATACGGGGTCTCGGGAGAGGTCGCATGCAGGGCGTTCCTTCTCACTCTAAAGGAGGCGACAAGGGCATGGTTCAGGTCCCTATCGCCCGGGACCGTCGACAGCTTCGCCGAGTTGGCTCGACTCTTCCTGATACAATTCATGGCGACTCGAAAAAGGAGGCGAACGACCACCTACCTCTCGACCATGAAACAACAAGACGACAAAAGTCTGAAGTCGTCCATCTCTCAGTTCAACAAGGAGTGCATTATAATAGACGACCAGGATGAAAAGATCATCCTAGCTGCTCTGCTGAGGGGTTTGGGCCCGTAACCCTTCCACGACCGAGATCACACGAAAGACCGCAACTTCATTGTGGGAGGTCATGGACCGAGCTAACAGTTTGTCAACGCCGAAGATATGCTCTGGGCATTGTAAGCCCCCAAGAAGACTGAGTGACCAGAGCGACGGGGTGAACCGAGAAGGTAACGAGAAGAAGACACGGAGGCCAAACACACGGAGGAGTAGCCCACTCATGGGCTGGTCGAACCGTGCACCCACTCTAGCATGGTCGTGGATATCGAAAGAGACCCTAGCCCGCACGACGAACGGTGATAGGGCTCTACCCGCTTTAAGTACTGCACCTACCATAAAACTGACAGCCACCGAACGAAAGATTGCTTCACCAGAAAACAAAAGATAGAGGAGTTGGAAGCTCTACGAAACCAGTGGGGTGACGAGCAGCGCGGCCAACAACCAAATGACCATAGGCGGCCACAGCAAAGTGAAAGTCCAGTGAGGTGAAGGGCTGGAGGGTGGCCCAGAGCGAGCCCACACCGGAGAAGCCCAACTAGAGGAGACAGTCTAGTGGGTGAAATTCGCATGATAGTATGAGGCTACGACAGAGGCGGGACCACCTCCTCGGCAAGGAGAGCCCACGCTAGAAGGCTAGGTACGAGGAAGTGTACTGCCAGTAGGGCAGTCCGAACACCAGGGGCCACTAGAGGGAGATTGTCATAACCTTCAACGAGAAGCATGAGGAGGGTATTTTGCACCCTTATGACGACGCCTTAGTCGTGACCATGCAGATCGCCAACTACATGACAATAAGGGTTCTGATCGACAACGATAGTTCTGTCGACATCCTATTCTGGGAAGCCTTCATCCGGATGGGAATCACACTCGATCATTTGCGTCCGGCCCCGACGCCTTTCAAAGGCTTCACCAGAGACGTAATCCAACCAATTAGAGCTATCACCTTATCCATCCTGGTGGGTAAGATCCCAAGAACGGTAGCTACCATGGTAGACTTTCTCGTGGTAAAGACCCCGTCCTCCTATAACGCAATCTTAGAGCGACCAACCCTAAATCACATGAGGGCATTGACTTCCACATTTCACCTAAAGATGAAGTTCCCAACTTCCATTTGGGCGAGATTCGCAGAGAGCAAGTCCTAGCAGGAAAATGCTACTCTCGGGAGCTGAAGCCTACGAGTATCAAGGTCCGAGCTCTTGAAGGAGTGCGAGAGGATGTTGACCCACCTCCGCCTCCGACCCTAATGGAGCTGGACAAGGAAGTAAAGGATGAGCAAGCCCTTTGGCAAGTAAAACCCAACAAACCTCTAGAATTAGTGTCGATGGGTTCGCAGAGACCTGAACGGACTGTCCGCGTGGGAACCAAGATGGCCCCTGACCTGAGCCAATCCATAAATCAACTCCTAGCTGAGCACTAAGAAGTGTTCACCTGGAGTCACGAAAAAATGCACGGAATCGACATGTTTATCATCGAACACTGCCTCAGTGTGGACCACAAAGCAAAGAAGATCAAGCAAAAGTGCCACAGTTTCAGTGCGGAGAAGTACGCAGCCATTGTTGAAGAGGTAGACTGGCTTTTGGCTGGGGGGTTTATCAGGGAAGTCCACTATCCCGAGTAGCTATCCAACATCGTCCTGGTAAAGAAGGCAAACGGGAAATAGAGGATGTGTATTGAATTCACCAACCTGAACAAGGCCTGCCTGAAGGACAACTTTTCACTATCGCGCATAGACTTAATAGTGGACTCGACGATCAGACACTCCCAACGCAGTTTCATGGATGTGTATTCCGGGTACAATCAGATTAGGATGAACATGGACAATGAGGAGAAGATGACCTTTATCACCGACCGAAGACTCTACTGCTACAAAGCCATGTCGTTTGGCCTTAAGCATGCTAGTGCAACTTATCAACAGCTGGTTAACCAGATGTTCAAAGAGCAAATCGAGCAAAACATGGACGTGTATGTGGATGACCTCTTGGTCAAAAGCAGGAAGCCCAAGCAGCATCTCATTGATCTTCAAGAAGCCTTTACATTGTTGAGGAAGTATAAGATGAAGCTCAACCCGTTGAAGTGTGCCTTCGGTGTCGAGTCGAGGAAGTTTTTGGGTTTCATGGTCTTAGAACGAGGAATTGAGGCCAACCTCGAGAAGGTCAAGGCGATAGTGGACATGTCGCTGCCACGAAAGATCAACGAGGTCCAAAGGTTGGCAGTGAGAGTGGCTGCCCTGAGCTACTTCATTGTAAGGTCGATTGACCACTGCCTTCCCTTTTGTGAGATCCTAAAAAAGGCACGGAAGTGGGATGACGAGTGCAACCAGGCCTTCAGCGAGGTAAACTATTTGGCTCACTCGCCACTTCTCAGCCAAACCGAGTTGGGGGAAGACTTGAATGTATACTTGGCAGTGACCCCGAGCGTCGTGTCTATTGTCCTAGTCAGCGGCGATGGAGTAGACCAACAACCCATCTATTACATGAGCTGTGCTTTTCAGGGTGTTGAGGCTAGGTACCCCCAAACGGAGATGCTGGCGTTCTCGTTAGTTATAGTCACAAGACGGCGGAGGCCATATTTCCAAGCCCACCCAATGTAAGTACTCACAGATGTCCCCTCAAGAAAATACTGCAGATGCCCGATGTGTCCGACAGGATGACGAATTGGACAATTGAGTTGAGCAAAAGTAACTCCCCTACACAACGATCAAGGGGCAAGTGCTGGCAGACTTCGTAACGTAGTTCTCAGACTTCCCTGAAGAAATACCCATTTCACCCCAAGGCGAGTGCTAGCAAGTTTACGTCGATGGCTCGTCCTGCCGGGCTGAGGGTTTAGGGGTGCACATAGTCACAAAGTTCGGAGAGGAGCATAACTACGCAATCAAGCTCAGTTTCAAAACTACCAATAACAAGGCTGGGTACGAGGCGCTACTAGCAAGAATGATAGTAGCCAGGTCATTGGGAGCTACTGAGGTTGAAGTGAGGGCCGACTCACAGGTGGTGATCGGCTAGAGAACAAGGTAGTTCGCCACTAAAGGAGAGAAACTGAAGAAGTACCTCCACCAGGTAGGAAAGGCACACGACTCTTCAAGTGGTTTCACATCCAGTAAATCTCAAGGGGAGAAAATCACAAGGTAGACCATTTGGCAAATGCTGCCTCAGGTCAGGAAGAGGCCCCCTTCCGAATCATACAGTAGCTCAAATGGTTGACACATTGGCCATCGGGTGTATATATGAGAGGTTTCTTTGAGCCCTTCTTGAGATGCATCTCACCCGAAAAAGCCTAGTACGTGCTGACCAAAATACATGAAGGAGTCTGCAGAAATCACTCCGGCGGAAGAGCGCTAGCCACCTGGGTCACGCGCGCGTGGTACTATCGGCTGAACTCCTCTGGGATGGAGATGACTTCGTGAATAAATGCTCTAAGTGCTAAGAACATGCTCCGATCCCACTGGAAGAATTGAGCTCCATTGTCTTCGATGGCCCTTCACACAATTGGGGCTTGACCTTATCGACCCATTTCCCGGAGGCAAATGAGGAGTGATTGTTGTGGTGGTAGTCGACTACTGCACGAAATGGGTGGAAGCAGAGGCACTGACAACAATCAAGGCCCAAGCTATCTCGAGATTCCTCTAGAAATTCGTAGTTTGTCTGTTCGACACCCCTCATAGTTTCATATTGGATAATGGCAAGTAGTTCGATTGCTCCCATTATCGGGACTGGTGTGCGGAGCTTAGGATAAAAACCAAGTACTCATCTCCGAGGCACCCACAAGCAAATGGACAAACAAAATCCACCAACAAGACGTTAAATATTCTGAAGAAAAAGCTGGGAGGTCATAATGGGAGATGGGCCAAAGAACTCCCCGGTGTGCTATGGGCCTACCGAATGCCCATCGAGACCCCCACGGGAGAAACACCATTTGTGCTCATCTACGGAACCAAAGTTGTTATCCCAGCAGAGGTGGGAATGCCCATGTACTGGATTTAGTACTTCAACCGAGACCACAACGATGAGGGATTAAAAGAGAACCTAGACCTCCTTGAAGAAAGAAGAGAAGAGGCAATGAGTCGGACAACAAGCAAAAAGCGGAAGGTCATGCTCCATGGACAGATTGTGGAGGTCCCGGCTAACTTTCTTATTCTCCAGGTGCATAAGGATGTTCAGCACTCTGAGCTCCTCCTCGTGAGCCTCCGTGAGCTGGTCAGCGCTCGGCGATCATCTCCGTGAGCTGGTCAGTAGCCAGAAATCCAAGAGGTACAATTATAAGGAAGAAGCAACCAAGAAAGTAATCTAAGTGCCGAAGGGGACATACCTTAGCAAAAAAGGGCCTGAGCTTCTGAGCCTCCCTCTCGACTGAGTCGGCCCAGGCCTTTTCGAATCCTGGTCTCGTTGCCTGCGCCCCAACTCCCCCGGAACTGGAAGATGGTGCTACACTCGCCAAGGTCAAAGCACCTTGAGGGAGCTTTGCCCATGAGTCTACCCTCGTCTCTTCGGTAAGAAGAAGCACGTCCAGCCTAAGGCCGGATCCCCCCACCTTTGCCTCGCTCTAGGCAAGTGCATCACCCAAAGAGCCTCAGAATCGCTTGGCGCGACTTGGGTTTGAATCCTTCTCAGTTTGGTAAGAATAAGCACTTCCTGCCTAAGGCCGGATCCCCCCACCTTTGCCTCACTCCAGGCAAGTGCATCACCCAAGGAGCCTCAGAACCACCTATTGCGACACTTGACTTCGAGTTTGAATCCTTTTCAGTTGTGGAGGACGTTGAGGAAGAACTATTCTCCATGGTAATGACGTCAACCCTAGTCAGAGAAGTCGCCTCGGCTTGGGAGTCAGCAGGGCCCTGAGATGGATCACTCGAGACCAAGTTTGAGTCAATGTTAAGCTCAGGGGAAAGCCCGATTGGGAGTGAAGGGATAAATACCTGATCATTGCTATGCTCCGAGGCCTGAGGAGGGCTTGGGGGAGCAGGGACTGCAGACATTGGAGGAAGATGAGGGGTCAGTCCCCTAGTTGGGGATACGACACTAGCAGCCTCCACCTAGGCGAGTGTTTCTATGAAGGAAGGAAGGGCTTCCTTCTCAGGGATGGGATTGGCAAAGGTGTTGAGGAACACGACATTAAGGGCAATGTCATCTACATCATCCTCACTAGGACCAAAAGCAACTGCCAGCGATGGGACCATGGGCTGCAAGGGCGAAGGGCGAGTAATGTTGGTGGCCAGAACTAGATGAGAAGAGCTAGGCCAGTCTCGGTGGGAGGAGTTCCCCGGAGATGGATAAGATGTGATGCCAAAGGTATCCTGGGCAGGCCCCGAAAATGCCAGGCGAAACGGGCCCAAGAGATGGAAGCACAACGAGAAGAGCCCAACAAAGTAGATCGGGAAGCAGTACCAAACTTACTGAAGGGAGACCCCGGCAGAGGCCGACATGATGAACTCACAAGGCCCCCATGAAAGGAGGATGGTGGAACAGAGTGGGAAGAGCTTGGATGGGAACGAGAGCCTCAAGGCCCTAGCATCGCTATCAGCGGCCCGATGTCGTTTGCCCCAATCATCCCTTGCGGGAAGAGAAGACTGGCGCTTCCTTGTGGGAGAAGAAGGGGGATAGACAGAAACCCTCGACCAAGCATGAAAGATCGGTCGGGAGGAGCAAGTGTCGGCTAATGTTTACGCCGTCAGCAGCACATCTGTCGCAGACGCAGAGGGGTGGGCGGCCACCCAAGATAAAATAGTGGCCACTCATAGCTCTTCTCTCTCGGACAACTTGATCGAGAGAGCCTAACTCCT
>QEOT01009358.1:44380-70864 GCA_003123785.1 Pterocarya stenoptera | reverse complement strand
ATGACAGAGTAAGACGACTGGGTATTCCTCTAGCTTCCAAGTGCAATTGCTGTGTGAGAGGCGCCTATGAAGACCTGAATCACGTGCTAGCTTGTGGGGAAGTGGTGTGGGCCATATGGCGGAAATGTGCTATCCAGGTTGATATGCTGAGATCTCAGTTTAGCACCTGGAAAGAAACTGTGTAATCATGGTTTGACAGAGCCTCCAAGTCGACTATTAGAGGTTTACTGATTGGCATATTCTATTATTGAGGATATTCCTGAATTATATTTTCTTTTATTATAGTGCTCAATAATAGCCGAATTGGGTGGTTATAGAGTCCCCTCAATCATTTGTAGTTGTGTCAAATATATCAGAAATTTGCTGGAAAAAGAAGAAGAAGATAAACACCTTCAAGACCTGAAAACAATTTTCCATTTCTAAAAATAATGCTCTACGCATTTACCTCGATTTCCAGAAAAAACAACTTTAAGAACAAATATACTTCACACATATTCTGATACCAGATCCAATAAATTTAACGAGACTTGATAAAAAATATATTTGTAAATATTTCAAGACGCCGAAAGAAAAAAAAAAAATCAAGTCCCAAATTTTTTTTATCATTCAAGCCAAATCGGCGAAAAAAAGGAGAGAATCCTGGAAGCGAAATCTTCGTCATCTAACAGTGGATGCAACAGTATGAGCCCACCATCTTAGACTGTCTTTCATGTCAATCTCGTTTGTTAATGCTGGAATTTTCCAATTCATCAAAGGGTTCTCTGCGTTTCTCATATCCAAAACCTCCCAAGCTTCCGAAAGATAAGGCCTTGAAGTTGCAGTTTTATCAACAGGTTCTTCTTCCCCATCTTTCTTTCCGAATCTTTGCAACCCCGGAATGAGTGATGCCAAGCTCGAATTCCTATCTTCTTCTGAGAAAACAAAACCCAGATCCATAAACCCTTTTAATTCTTCAAATTCAAGGTCAGACAAGCTCTTCGTTTCGCCCCTCTTCCTTCTACCACTACTTGTGACCTTTTTCTTGGATGATACTTTGAAATCTGTCGGTATAGTTTCCTCTGGTTTCGTCACTTCTTTGCCTGAAAGGATGGTTAGGAGCTTTGACGTGAGGAGGACCGAATCTGGAGACAGAAAGCCATCGTCGAAGCTTGCGTTGGAGCTCAATTGATCACTCATGGACCTTTTATGGAGAGTGGGGATGCGCAAAAGCTCTGGATTTTTTGGTTTTCCCTGAATTTGATTATCTGGGATTGCCTGATCCAAACTGGATGAATCCTGTAGATTTGGTTGTTTCTCGAAAATCTCGACCCCAAACCAGCACGAATCAAAGAGCTTCATGACCTCCTCTGCGTCCATAGATGGCTGCCGACTACGAAGAAGCAAAGATGGAAGATTTTTGTGGTTGGTTGTGCCGTGTGCGGAATTTAGGCTCCATATATATACCCAGCCTTCAGAAAACTTCAACTGGTTCAAACTTCGAACACGTTTTGCTTGTGTATAAAACCTAATTATAAATAAACTATTACTACTACTATTCTTTTCTTTCCCAAAGCGAGTAGCTTTTTTCCATTAAAGGAGTACCGATGGAATGAAGGTAGCTTAAAGAAGTGGTAAAGTAGGTAATTAAAACATGGATTATTCCAGATGATGAATGCCAGCGTTGCCGAGAGCAACGTGCTGATGGTGCGTTTTGTCCTAGACTGCATTAATCAAAAGTCCATACCTATCAATGATAGATGACTGCACCAAACATTATTTCCGTACTAATATATGATCAATGGCAATTATTTTTGGTTGGTTGGTTGGCATTAAATTAGTTGAAAGGTTCTTTTCTCTCATGCGTTCTGATTGTGAATTTATTCGTTAGTTATATAAATTAAGATTAAATATTTATACGATGATAATTAATTATATTATTTGGCACTCGTGGGTCCGCATATATTATATAGACCGACCGAGTATTGGAGATTTGCGAGAAATACATTTAAAATACATAAAATAAGATCAAACATCATTATCTTTCTATGTATGGGACGTTGGAAACTCAGGAAAGACATTTTAGGGAGGTATTTAAATACTTTATTTAATGATTTTTTAAACAATCTTAAATACGTTATTGCTTCTTGAGCTTTCACATCTAAAATTGCGTCACGTTTTACATGATATTTCTAAAATAATATAAAGGATATTGACAGGGTTATTATTCTTTTACTACCTATTTACTATTTATAGGGTATTTATTTTATTTTTATCATTTTCTAGTATTTTTTTAACTTTCTTAATTATTAAGAAAAAATTAAAAAATTTATTATTTTATAAATAGTCATTTCCTTAACAATTAAATAAATTAAAAGATTAAAAACAAGATTAAATAAAATTAATAATAATAAATAAATAAATAGTAGGAGAATATTAACCAATCATTTTCCTAATGTAAAACATGCATAGCTTCCCATGCAGTAGTAAACATATTCCACCTATGATACTCTTGTGCGAATGGAATAGAAACAAAGAGTCAACTCTCACGTGTGCCCTAGCTAAGACCCACGAGGACACGCGTAAGGTTTTTGTGGCCAACAGATATTTGACACATGGGAGAAAAAGTGCTTTGCTTCATAATTATAATTAATTAGTTTGCCATTAGCCAAACATGAAGTTTGAACTTTGATTTGTTTCTTTGACTTTTCGTTCATTTGATCTTCGTATTTCTTTATTTCACTTATGCTAATTGATCTCCATTCTTTATTTCTCATTTGGTCATTCGTGGAAATAAGGCATCGATCAATATTCTACACCAACCCCGTTTAATCAATATTATAAACATCGATCCTCTTAAAACTTCCAGACGTTAAATAATAATATTATTAATATATACCTTAAAAACGGGCTCCGTACGTTGTGCCCCAAGAGCGGCTCGAGTTGGAGCATTTGGAACATTAATTTTGGGGGCCCAAAAGGCCAGCATAAAATAAGATTAATCTAGAAGGTCACAGGTCCACAGATTTAAGCCTGGGTTGGAGAATAAGTTTAGATGAAACGAGATAAAAGTTGAATAAAATATGAGAAATGATAGTTACAGTTGTGCGTGTGTAAATGTTACGCAACCACTTTACAAAAATTTAATAAATATGAGACCTACAAGAAATAAAATTAATTTTTTAATAGTAGACTTTACTTTTTTTTAAAACGACTGCTTAACGCTTGCGTATTACATGACGTTACGTTGTATTAATCATAAAATATTATTAGAATATTATTTTTTAATATTATTTTTATTTTAAAATTTATAAAACTTGAATTGTTTATTGTATTTTGTTCAAAAGTTTGAGAAAGTTGTAAGTATTAGATAAATGCGATGAGATGAGTTAAGATGATTTTACTATTCAAACCAAGACAACTATTCATAAAATTAAACTCGAGGTTAAATTACAACGGCAATTACTCGACAGTAAGCCGTGCATATATAAATATAATATATATATATATTTATATATATAACTCGTGAAAAATTAAAGGCATGCATAATTAGAAGTTTTATGTGTCTGGTTTCCAATGCATCAATCACAGAAACAAAATTTGGAGGCTTCGAGGAAGTTATGACAGTTTTACTACAGCTTGTCTAGCGTATATAGTGCTAGTGGCAACTTGGAAAAAAAAAATTTCCCTTTAAAATTTTCGTATCTAGTGCATTTGCATGCTTTGGTTCTTGAAATCCTTTAACTATGAACGGAGATGATTTTAGTTAAAATCGTTTTCAACTTTTATTGGAGAGTTAAAAGTCTATTTTGAAATTTAAAATAATACTAGATACAGTTTAAATACAAATTTTGCACGTATACCCTCTCTAAAGCAAGTGAGACCTATAATTAAAAAGTAAATTTTTTCATGTAATTTTCAGATTCGCTAATTTTTTTAAAGGGAATCATGTACATATTTGCATATTTTAAAACTGTATAAATCATTTTTCTAAAATTGAGTTTTTTTTTTCTTTCTAAATTTCTTGTGAATTGAAAGTACAAATCTTATGGGAACTCAAAGGCCGGATGATCCTCAAATGACGTCCTTAAAGATGAGTGAAAAGAATAATTGAAGGTACGTACGTACGTACCTATCCTTGAAATAATATTGTTACAACCTAATTAAAATGTTTTTACCTTTTGCTAATTAGCTAGTGTGGTTAGCGTAATTTTTATCTTTCATATTCCATGTAGGGTGCATGGTGGTTCCGCTTGCTACGGTGGGCTTATCTACAATTTGTAAATTAACGTGTACGTGCTTGTCTTTTCCAGCTTCCTACTTTCCCAAAATCAGGTATACATAATCTGATCTTTTGCCTTTGGGGCACATTTGCTACATGATCATTTACTGTCTCCAGTAAGTCTCGCTTGCATTAATATTCTAGTTTTAGTGAAGGGCATGTGATATTGTTTTTTAAACTATAGATATATGAAATGCTCATTAATATATGAATGTTATCTGATTCATTTCATGTGTTTTTTTTCCTCTCTCACGTAACGTTTTTAAATTTGAGTAATAACTTGATCAGAAAATCTTGATTCTAGTATCGATCCTTTGATCCAAATATCTCAACTTTGATAACTTAAATAGGCGAGAGATCTGGTCCGAATCCCCCTAGCTATAGGCTAAATCTATTGCCTACAAATGCAACCTCAGAAAATGCATCATGCATGCAGCACAACGTCTGACAGTTTGAACAAAATGCATTTTCGGTCGAATCAAAACTTGCAACCTTTCTATTACAATTTTACGTTCAATAACATATAATATAGTTTGTGTCCTTAATTAATTTGTACTTTGTATAAGTTGTGCCTGCAACAGAGAACTAATTAACATCGATCTGCGTGTATGCATGTACGATCGTATGATGAATGCAATATTACATGACATGGGGATCATTATATATAAATGCCTTGTTACCAATCAGCTGGAGATCAAAAAAGAAAAAAAGAAAAAGGTGCATGCATGCATGCCTCATGTGTGCATTATCAGCAATCAATTACCAACGTCGCCGCCTGATCAGCATAATTGAAGTATTAATCAATCTCACCTTTTGGGTCGTTAGATATTTGGGAGACTGAATGATTGCATAGCAGAATTGCCGGGCAAATCACCTTTGGCAGTGAACTAATCAATCTCCGGCCGGCCGCCTTGTGAAATTAATCACTTTGCAGGGCAGGCTAGCTAGGGTGAGTGACCGGCCAACTGCCCAAGGTGTAATTGCCCAGTAATGCATCTATACATGACTAGTACGTGCTTGCTTTGATTTCGTTGATGAACAGTTTTGGGCCACCATATGATCTATATATAGCTGCAAAGAAAGGTCTGGCATTTGCAATGCATACAGGATATTCTCGGCACATCCTCTGCTTTGGTAACTTGTAATTAAGTGGTCCTGTGGCTTCAATTCACGCAGCCCTAGCTCTTTTTCTGTACTAGGTTTGCCACCGAAAATTTGTATAATTTCTCTCATCACAGAAAGAAAGATCATGACATATATGTGGATTATCTGATCTAACGAATATGCTCATAATAATGCTCTTATTTCTTCCTTGAATTCTCGTACGTGCTGCACGTGTATAAGCATATGGTAATTCTGCAGGACTTCAACCAATATTTATATAAATATGCCATAAAACCACAGGACATAAGTCAATTATGGAATCGAAAATGAATGCTAGCTGGATTAAAATGCTTGCGGATCGATTCTTATTATACTTTACACACTACCTTAAAGATGATCAGCATCCTTTCGAAGAAAAGATCATCAGAGATTGTCTGGGAGGAGTGCTATGATCTATTCCTCTACTACTTTTAACATAAGACGTGGTTAGAGAGAGCAGGCGGTTATTTAGAAGAAAGGCCTTCACTAGTTGCAACTCCAAATTACTTGCTCTCTTTATATATATTTATATATATATATAGAGAGAGAGAGAGAGAGAGAGAGAGAGAGAGAGAGAGAGAGAGAGAGAGAGAGAGAGAGAGAGAGAGAGAGAGAGAGAGAGAGGCCAGCCTCGTGTTGACATGATTGGGTTGGATGAAGCGACCCCATTTACAAGAATACATTTCTTTCATTGGTTTACACTTTTAGAATAAATAATTTTAAATATAATATCTTAACCAGCATTGCTATGCATCATCCTACACACCACACATCAATGTGTTTTTTTTTTAATTTTTTTTAATTTTTTTAATTTTACTCTTTTTGAAACATTTATATTTTTTTATTCATTATCTATATAATACACATTTAAAAAGAGAAACAAATAAAAAAAATAAAAAAAGTTATAGTGTGTGGTGTGTAGGATGATGTAAAGACTAATTCTATCTTAACAGAGGTTCTGAATTTGAATGCTAAGTGCTATTCGGATAGTAATAGAAATAAGATGAGTTAAAATGAAAGTTGAATAAAATGTTATTAAAATATTATTTTTTAATAATATTATTATTATTTTAAAATTTAAAAAAATTGAATTATTTATTATATTTTGAATATAAATTTAAAAAAATTATAATGATTAGATAAGTTAGGATAAACTTCAAATCCAAACGGTATATAAATAATATCTAACGCCAATCCGTGATGGTGTGTTGACTGGCCACCCCTAATATCTCCTTGCTGTTCAGTATCATTTTCTTCGAGCTTCAACTAGCTTTGAAATACTGTGACGAATGCATCGTCAAAATTTCTCTAAGTCGAGTACTACAATTTTGGAAATTCTTGGAAATAAAAGGCTGGAAGCATGCAAGAAACTCTTCTACACCGTAATACTAATAAGTACCCGTCACAGCTTATGTCACAATTAATTATGTCACAGCTTCTAAAGAATACTCAACGATGAGTACCCGTCAAGTAGTAAAACTCCGAAAGACAGTAACATGTACGGGGTCGGGGACCTTCCTCTTCGAAGACTAACAAGAACTAGTGGAAGGCCACATGCATGTTCTGAAATGGAAGCATCAAGCTTTTTCACATCACTTTTGGTTCTAGTTGATCATCCGATACCCATCAGAGAAATGGTTAACAAGAAACTTATGAAAGCATATTCGAGGAGATTTAATAGTTATGCTCTCTTTGCCATCGACCCGCGCTTGTCATTCTTATCATCATTTCTGATCTTCAGCTTTCTTTTTCCACTTTTTATTTGGTTTGTCAAAAGGTTCCCGGAAAGTGAATTCGCATGCATGAAAGTCTAGGGCTGAATATGCCTGTATACTTCTTTTTCTAAGTAGTTGTGGTACTTTTCAACTACGCATATGTATATTAATGTATTTTATTTTAAGTAGGGTGTAGAACAAGATGAATTTATGTATACTCACTTGCAAATAATTAATCACCAAAAAGCTTTCGCCCTTCGCATGTACGCATAGTACTTATTGTTATTATATATGATCACTATCCACCGTAATGGAGGATAGAGAAGGAACGAAGACCTCAGCTTCTTTATCATGAAGAGGGGAAGAGTAGTATCACAAAGCGACAAGGTGGATAATGACTTTCTATCATTAATCCTGCCTGATAACTAGGAAGCTGTTTCAATGAGAGTTTGAAATGACTGGTTAATACTCAAAATGCAGAACAAACGAACATAAACTAATTAGTTTCTACATCTGAAAGCTATATATTAAACCCTGCAGGTACAATGCTAGTATCAATTTTTATATCGGTCATGTGAAACGTACGTACGTGTAGAAAGTACGTAAAAACTCCTACAAATATGTGATGAAGATACTGTCAACTACTTCGCCTTCAGTAGAGGCCGACTGATGGTGAGAGGAAGCTGGGACCACGAGGCCATGAAGAAATGAGAATGGAACCTCTACAGAATTGTGCTGGAATATGCTATTTCTTTCCTCGGCATATCCAAATGCTGGTGCGAATCACGAAGTATAAAAGGAGTACTGTTGATCTAATTACCGTGGCAACTCGAGCATCAGATAGAGGAAGCTAGCGAAGCAGATGTGGGGTTGCTGAATAACAGTGCAGTCCTCCTTTGGCAGAGAGAAATTGCACTTGCATATTGCATAATATACTTTTCTGTTCTGCCAAAGGAGAATTGCCCTGCCATTCACCCGCCTATTATACTTTCATTCCACCATAGCAGTAGTACATGATAAGCTTGGAACAACAATGTTTTCTCATCACTATATCTTCTCAATAAGGATTTGATTTCTCTCTCTCTCTCTCTCTCTCTCATTTTTCTTTGGAAAAAGGATCGAGGACTTAGTTTCTCTACCCATTATAACGAGTATTAATTAATGTACTATTTTATTCTTTGGATCTGCAGGCAGGTAAATGCTGATGATGTTCCTCCATGATTTTCAAGATATCAATCGTAGCTACCGGCCAGCAGGGATGATGATCAGATTAATCAGAGTAGCAGTGATACAAATATTGAACTCCAAAATTAGAGAACTTACTTTTTCAGAAAACTTTTCAACTCATTTCATCTTATCTTATCTAACTATTACAACTTTTTCAAATTTCAATATACAATAAAATAAACAATTCAACTTTTTTAAATCTCAAAATAAAAGTATATTCTAACAATATTTTATTTAACTTTTTAATTTTAATCTCATCTCATCTCCATAATCTACAAAATTCTAAATCTGTCGTGTTGAGGCGAAATACTGATTACAAGAATGCGATTGATACGAGGCTCAATTTACTCTTGTTGGAAGCAAAAATATGTGCGCACGGGTATCCAGGCGCATAAACACTGTATTTACGGGTCACATAAACAGTAAATATACTGTTCATATCTCTGTCCGTGCGAACGTACTTACAATCCCCCATTCCCCCTCCATAAATTCATTAGTGCTCAAGGCCGCTTTGTATGCGCTACCAAGGAGCACGTACAAAGCGGCCTTGTGGTTCATCATGTAGACTACTATAATTAGGAAATTGCATGCACTGCGCCAATATTTTATTTTTAAGGTTTTTGGTTGTGCCATTGTAAGGGTTCCTGTTATAATAAGAATTAATTGACCTTTCCATGCAGCTTGGATCAGTACTTCATCTATATATATATATATTTATATATATGCGTGTGTGTTTCTCCACTAAGAGCCGGCCTTCTTATATATAATTGTTCCGTAATTCCTCGAGTATATATGCCGTGCGTTTTGTTATGAAATGATCAATGGTAGCTCTTGAACAAGAGTACGTACGTAGTACTCTTGCTGTGAAATGCAATAAGAAACTTTCGAGACGGACATAATATAATTTAATTGTCGTAGGCCGGTTCACGTACATTTCGCACATCCATGGGTCATCAGGTCGTATCTGCACTCTGCAGGGCTCCAAGACAAACGACCGTACGTATATGGAAAAGAATCGAATTAATGACATGCCTGAAGAACAATATCGATCGGTTCATTCGGGTAGTTCATGAAATATTGAATATTTATGAAGTTCTAATTAGAAATTAGAAAAAACTGTACGTCTTAAAAAGTTATTTAATTATTACTTCATATCAATTATAATTAGAACTGAAAACTTACAAAACTTTTAGAACGAATATATATATTTTTTGTTCAAGAAAGATCATAATTATAAATTGTGAAAATTAGTCAAAGAGAAACATTTTAAATGATATATGTTGACAATCTTTGGCCATAAAGCGTTATATAAATTATATCTAATCTTTTAAAGGCAATGGCCGTTATCTATGTCAGGGCAACAACATGGCCACGATCGAGAGACTTTTACTAGAGAATCGTGTAATCAATAAAATTGAAGATATTGTTATCTTCTTTAAAAAAAAAAAAAAAAACAATATCACTCGGAGATGAGTTTTGCTATATACAAACAAATTTGTGTACCAATTTGCATATTAATAATGTTGTCTTCATATTTTAAATCCAAAATTAGCACTGTTTTCAATACAATTTATTTTCTAATTAATCATATTGAATATGTGCATGTATTAGTGCGCAGAATAACTTACAACTAGATTTTCTCCCAGAGAGATACTAATTTTTAAGACGCCTAAATAGTAAATACTTTTCGAGTTAATACTTAATAGTAAAGCCAACATCTAATCCACGATATGCGCGAGAGAGAGAGAGAGAGAGAGAGAGAGGGCTTGGTATGTTGAGACTAAGGTCTGTTTGGCAAGTGAACTATTCTCAATTATTGTAAGAAATATATTTTTTGAACATTACTTAAACACAAAATACTTTTTAATTTTAAATCTTTAACTTTTTTATCTAATTATTATCTAAGAGTCTTACACAACACACTTCTATCTAACTAACATGTGATTTGTCATTTTTACCTTTTATTTAAACACATACATATTTAAGCATTAAGATAGAAGGACAAAAATGACAAATCACATATTCATTAGGTGTAGGTATGGTGTGTAAGATTTCAATGTGAAATTTGATCTCATTACCTAATCATTACAAATACTTTTCCAAACTCCTACACCAAAAAAAAAAAAAAAAAAAAAATTTAAAATAAAAACAATACTCAAATAATTTTTTAATTTTAAAATATTTTTATTCAAATTTTATTTTTTTAGTTTTTAAAATTCAATAAAATATCTTAATTCAAACTATTTTATTATTATTAACAAATATATCTAACGGTTGGCATGATTGAAGTCATTTTTCTTTCGAAAACAAGATGATGCATGCAACGGTCCGGTTTGGATAATTCAGAGATGAGTTGAGATGATTTTAACTAGGTGAGTTGAATAAAATATTGTTAGAATAATATTATTTTTAATATTATTATTTTAAGATTTAAAAAAAAATTAAATTGTTAGAATTATTTATTATATTTTAAGTAAAAATTTTAAAAAATTATAATGATAAATTAAGATGATAAATTGAGATGTGTTTTGGCCACTTTACGTGCTGGCGCCCAGGTTCCTAATTAAAATAGGCAAATTAATTAATCTCATATCAAGTATAAAAATTTGTTAAATTTTCAACTTTCCGTCTTTTCCCCACTAATTGCATGCGTCAGACGACTGGTTCAGTACCTTTGCACCCTGAAGATCATTAAAAGGCCGGGACAAAGTCTTGAAGGGTGGTCACAAAAGATTATTAGACAGAAATAGCGTGGAAACGGTATTAGATCCACACGTATGCTCTCTTCACTGATCTGATCTATCCATCTTTCGTAATATTAACCTTTCCCTCTTCATTTTTAGCTGGAAGTCTAATTAATGTCGTCTATGTTGAACGACTTCATCATGAAATATGTATATATAATACCATTATGCATATATATATAATTAATAAACTCTTATGTTTGACGTTTCCTTTACGCTAGCTTGATCGAACAGAGCTATATATGTATGGACAGAAAAAGATAATTGAAGTAAAAGTTCTGTATTAAGCTGGGAAGGGGGACCATATATGATGGCTACATAAAATTTGAAGAGAAGATCTAATGGGAATGATCCAGAGCATATGCCAATTCATTTAATTTCCTGCTGGAATATGCATATGGATCATGCACGCAGAATATATAAAAGGCCGAGGGCCATGGATCTAGGTTTTGGCAATACAAACAGACTGAACGGAGGGGAAATCATGTGTAGGAAGTCCTGATGGTAGAAAAGAATAGCAGTGCCATTCTGCTTTGACAGAAAAGTAACCCATTTGCATCATGATCAGTGCTGATTTCGGCCGGCAAAGGAGATCAATTGCCCTGCATCAACTACTACATACCTTAATTTGTTGCTGCTCCTTTTGTCACCTTTTGATTTTTAAGTACCCATGCAATACTTTAATATTCTACCTTTATTTGAATAGTAATGCCTTTATTTATTTATTGTTGATGACTACTTAAAAATAATATATAGTACCTTAATATCATGCACGATTTAGTTTCTTTTTAATTTTGCTTTGTGTACTTGTAAATATATAATGTCTTCTTTCATTGGCAGTACTAAAAGAGCTACTAGTGTTGAAGTTAAGAATGATGAGAGTTGAAAAAAATGTTTGAAGTACTTTATATATAGTACTGCAATATTATATATTATGGCAAAGATTATGTCGCTCAATCATTAATAAAAGCTAATGGATTTGGCAGTCGACGACCCTAGTTAGCTGCATGAGAGGCTGTTCTTTCACGCTTCGAGTGGAGATCGATCACTCATGAGATCCATATAATATATTATCTGATAATAAGAACCTTTTGTCGCTTATAAAGATTCAAATTTTAAATGAGTAATTGCAATTATAACATTGACTAGTACTTCATGAGTATAAGTTATAAGTACCAGGTCTCGTACGTGTGGACGTTTGAGCTTTTCTTGAATTGTTACACCGAATTCTTCTAGATCATTAATCTAGATCATATCGCTAGCTAGGTTGAGCTAATTTCTTTGGGCGCCCGTTACACGTACAAATATTTGTTCATATATATATATATATATATATGTGCTAGCTACTCACTTCGATCGTGCTTTCTCATTAACATGATGCAGTAATCACTATATAGCCAAGAAAAAGGGAAAAGAGCCCCAATTAATATATACTATATATATTATGTATGTGGTCCGTCCTTATTAAGGCAACCTGAAAATCCATGTACGTATTGTATGTGATCCAACATGTTTGTGGTCCATCCACCCATCGGGAAAGGCATTTTGCCTCTGCTTGAAGGTAGTTATATGGAGAAGGAGATAGTGATCAAAGATCAAACTATTTTTCTTTTTCTTTTTTTTTTTCTGCTTTTTTCTCTTTCTACATTTTGTGTTGCATGTGATGTATTATATTGATATATGTCATGTATTCTCCACTTATTAAGTAGCATTTCAGGATATTTAAAAAGCAGAAATAAATAAGAATAAATTTAATTAACCGTCACATGAATCATATTAAGATTTAAATGACTCAGTTTAAGAAATACTACATGATCTACTAATGATCAAGACATTAATCGGGATGTAATCCGGTAATAACGACTAAAATGATCTGGAGACCAAGAGAATAGTGATAAAATCAATCTAAAATTCTAATACACCCATATGATCTCAGTCTCACGCAGTTATATATAGTAATTTCATAATTAATTTGCTCGGTATCCAACTACCCTGTATGGTATATCTTAATCGAATTTTCCATTAGTTCAACTTTCTGGGATAAATGATAGTTTTATCTGTCCGACCGACAGGTGGATAGCCATGAATCCGCTGAGAAATCCACGACTTTGTCTCCGTAAGCCGTGGGCTCTGTCCGGCCGGGCGGAGCCACTCACTCACATTAGATATTGGAACCGGGTAGTGGCGGTGACGAAAAGAGACCCCCACCTACACAGGTGTGGGGGCCGGGATGGCCAGCTGCCCATCCGCATAGGGCGGGAACGTAGCGGGCTAACAAAAAGGCAACTACGAGTCATTGTACATGCTTCGTGGCCATCATGTATAAATAGATACAATCTACTTAGCGCGCAGCACTTTAAATTTGTGTGGGGGCAGAAAGAATTGCGGGACAAATCTCCTTCGGCAGTGGGCACACTACAGCGACGACTGGGCTCCAACCGAGGCTTATATATAGTGGCTGCCTGCCAATGGAGATATTGCCCTGTAATATTACAACTGCACCCGAGATATGCCAAGTCCAAGCTCGAGTCATGATGGCATGGCGTCCAAACCTTGTTATTTATTCTGGCGTTCTAGGAGAAGCATATAATTATATATTAATATATAACACCGCGGAACGATGCATTTAATTAATTGCTTACTACTGCACGTGGTTAAAGGTTTTTTTTTTTTTTTTTTTTTTTTATATATATATAAATTATTCTATCACTTTGTTCCATATGACGTACTGACCACTCGATCCCTAGAATTACATATATAAATATATATATATTTATCTATATATATATTATATAGTTGAATTCCATCCATAGAATTTGATTGCATTAGAGTCAACGGTTCAAGTTAAACGATCGAGTAATTGACAATATTATGGTAATTTGTGATGTGTGTTGTCTTATCATTAGCAGCATGCAATATCATACATGCAAATGTGGACATTGTTTTTGGAATAAAATCCCAAGATATTCGTAAGTATATTATAATGATCATCAGCTTTCTTTTGTCAATGGATGATCATTAGAAACCTCTCGATTATTCTATTTTTTTCCTAAGGTCATACAAAGCGTAATTTTCACACGCAGCATCCCCTTGAGGATCTGGTTTCACACTATCATGCTGGGTAAGGTAAAGACAATAATACTTAAGGAAAAAGATAATAGGTCGCGGTCGTGATCCATGCATTCTTCCATTCCATGGAAGATCCAGAAGCATGTTCTTGATATCATTATCTTATACACTTTGATGTCTGTCAAGCGCAATTTTATATATATACACATATATGTGCGTATATAATTATATGGTCCCCAATTTTTTTTTTTTGTAAGCAGAAACTCGAGGCAGCATTTATATACAGGCCAGTTTTATGCTCGATCATCTTGCTCTTTATTCTTGTGGTGTATGACAACATAAAGAGTCCTGAATATATATAGATGGAATCGTCAATTATAATCTTCTTGTCAAGATCAACATCTGTCTTTCGAAGAAGCCGTGCCTTTCTTGTCTTTTTCAAATTAACTAGTAGTAAAATTGTTTATGAATAGTAGTGATTAAATTTTTTGAGTTAAAATATTTTATTGGATCTTGAAAAAGAATAGAGAAAATATTGTTGAATAAAAATAATATATAGTTAAAAAATGTTTGAATATAATTTTTTAATATTAATTTTGTTTTGAAATTTGAAAAAATTGTATTATTTCTTGTGTTTTGTTTGAAAGTTTGGAAAAGTTGTATTGAGTTTTGTGTTTCGATAATAATTAGATAATTATTAAATAAAAAAGTTGAAGGTTTGAAAATGAAAAATATAGTATTTTTTAGAAGAAAATATCTGAAAATACCTAAGAATATCTCAGTATCTAAACTAGCCATGTCAAGTACTAAAACTTTGCAAGTGACTATTGGAGTCACTATATATGGCACTACAAGAAATAGGCTCTTTCCCAGTGATTTTATTTCTATTGCAAAAGAAATCGCCACAATAAGATCATGAGAATTCTTGTAGTGATGTTTTGAAAATGTTGGAAATGTTTATTTGCGGCGATTTTAGTTCTTTTGGCGACGGTTAAAAATGACCAAAATTAGTCTTTCCAAACGATTATGAACTGAATCGTAGTTTATAATTGCGGCGATATTTTGTATTATTTGCGACAAATAAAATTGCCGGTAAAGATAACCTTTTAGCAATGATTTTTTTACTTCTATTGGGATAGACTAAAAGTGGAGGAATAAACCGGTGAACATACAACGAGGTGTAAATCTCTGGAAAAAGATGGGGGCGGAAAATTATAGGACTAAATCACTACGAAAAGTCACTTTGTGGGCTTACACTATGCAATTATAAAAGGAAATTATCTGATTCTGAACAACTTTTCTGGTACGTAGATATTCGACTGATTTGCAAGAACAAGAGATCATCACTTTACCATCTGAACTTATTGTTAAAGATGGAATATTAGTTCCACTAAAGTTATTTTAAAAGGTAGCAAATTAGGATCGATCGCAGGCGTCTGCATAGTACGTACGTAGCATTTTCTAGTTTGATCAGGCTGTCATAACCCAACACAATATCCATCCAATTTGACCTGCAAGCAACAGCAGCAAATCGAAATGATCAATCAGAAGTGACAGATATTGGAATATAAAGAATTTTATACGAAGATTGAATGGAAAGCATGGCAGCACAAGATATTTTCCAGTTTTGCAGCTATGGAAGTGCATGCTGCTTTTGAAAATGAGAAAGGAAATAGTTAAACGAGCTACCGTAAATATCTTATGCAGCTAGCTCATGATCGATCACTTCTATCAATATTCATGGTAGCTTGAAAGTGCTTATGCATTATTCTTGGTGGAAACTCCTTAATTTACAAGTACGTCCATTAATGCACTATGTGTTCTTATAATCGACCAGATGAAGATCACGAAGATAGATTACACCTAAATTAAACAAAAATGCATTCCATGCTTCTTGTGAGTGCATATTATACTTACGTACGGTTGGCAATTGCCAACTCTGTGGCAAATGAACAATGTGGCCGATTGTTGTGGTCGAAATATATAATATACGCAATAGAATTGCCAGGCAAATCTCCTTTGGCAGAAAGCTCACTACAAGAATGTAAGGGGCTGAGCCAGGCTACCTGCCAATGGTGATTTTGCCTTGTAATGCAATTGCACTTGTGCTTGCAGAGCTATGGCCTAGAGGTCTATTATTTATGAAGACCTAGCTAGAAAAAGCATATCCCTGTGGCACAATACCCCGTACGTGTTTGACAATGAATAAAGGAAGGCCAGGCCTTCCATTACTTTATTCTATCTAGCAGCACTTGTAGCCACTATATATATGGTACGTACACATGCACGTACATGATATTCAGATGTAAAGGCTCAAAATAGGTGTGAAAAGAAACGTACTATTCAAATGTAAAGCTATAGGTGTACTATTCAAACGTCTTAGTACTATTCAAACGTACTATGAAAAGAGTCGGGCTACTCGTCTCCTCACTTTGACAGTTAATAATTTTTATAATTTTATAATTTATATTTTTTTAAATATATTTAAATATTTTTAAGAAATAAAAAAATATACTAATATACTTAAAATCATTTCCTTAATCACTAAATAAAATAAAAAAATTCAAGCGGTCAAATAGAGCGGTACAATTTAAGAGGCAAAGTAATTTTTTCCCTATAAAAAACACTCTCACATCTTATGAAAATACTCCTACATCCTATAAAGAAAAATTATAAATATGAGATATAAAAGCAGTGGCGGAATTAGGAACTTTTACGAGGGGGGCCAACTTTTCTATTGTGTGACACAGTCATATAAAACAAAAAAATTATAAAATTATAAAAATATAACTATATATAAAATTAGATCTCAATAATTTGCTATATATACATAGAAATAAAATTCAAAAAAACAAAACTTAATATATGTTTCAAATTTCCAACGATAATGTTTCATGGAATAATATTAATCTATTATTATTTTTGTAATGAAATATTTAGAATTTATTTTCTTCATAAAAACTATTAAGTGATATTTTAGAATATCATCTTTCATTCTAGTATGTAAGCTAGTTAATCAAGTTTCATACAAAATCTAGATATTTTTGTGTTACATTAAGCATATAATGCTATAATTGAGACTTTAAATAAATTTTTTTTACTCAACCTTAAATGATTTTTTTTTTTGTATTTTTACTTTCGATTCCATATTAAGAAGTCTAATATTGTACAATAAAAAATTTGAGATCCATATTAATAAGTTTATTATTTTTTCTAAACTTAGTTTTAATTTAATTTTGGTGAGGCCACATTCTTAAAAATAAATAATATATAAAAATTATACAAAATTTCGAGACTATATGAAAAAAATTGTAGAAAGACATTTCTAGATGTATTGAAATTTTAGAAAATTTTAAAGAACATATATGAGGATAGTAAATTTTTAGGGGGACCATTTGCTATATTTATAAAATTATAATTAAGTAAAATATAAGGTATATTTTGAATTTTTTTAAAATTTTGGGGGGGGGCCATAGCCCCCCTTAGCCATAACATAGGTCCCGTTGTGTAAAAGTGAATAATAACTTATACATTTTTATGAGATTTGGTTCTTTTAAAAATCAATGATCTAAAATAAAAAGTACTACATTCGTATGGATCCGGTTCTCTGATTTTACTGTTACTACGGAATTAAGAAGTACAAATCAATAGACCTTTCTTTTCTCTATATTGATAAATGTTTTAGTGGATATAATTAACGGACGAATATATATATATATATATAGATTTTTAGGGAGAAATTTTCAGATTCCCTCTGTTTTGTCCACCGTCCTAACTCATCTAGTTGATTATCACGTGGAGGAGGAAGACGTTAACTAAAAGCTGTACTTTTTACGGCAAAAGTAGGAGAATAAAATCATCCATATATATAAAAAAAGATAACGAAAATAATGTGACTCAATATGTAAATTAGAATCGTAGAGAAAGGAGACATAAATATGAGTGACATTAACTTCGGAAATAAAAAGAAGCGCCTGAGAGCTGATCAAATGCTTGCAAATATCAAGAGAATGAAGAATAAAGAATGATGGGTGATAAAAGAATATATAAAGAACGATGGGTGACTTATGGAAGATCCAGGACCATGTTCCCTCGCTAAATCATGTCCTTTTTCTTGTATATTTCTATATGGCTGGCTTGCAGTCGGCGCCAGCTCAAAAGGTTTTTGTGAATGTCGAGGCTGCATTTTCGTTGTACGTGGTCCAATATAATATTATATACACATCCAAGCGATTTCTATATATAATATTTTTTAGAAGAGCATTATTATGTATCAATCTACACATCACAAACTAATGCTCATATTCTATTTTAGTGTGTGGTGTGTAGGCTGATGCATAGCAATGCTCATATTCCTTATTCTAATGGTTTGTTTGGGAGACGACGCGTTGATAATTCGAACGTCGGCTCAAACTCATTGATCAATATATATAAATATATAATATGAAAAAAAGTAATAAACAGTCACCTAGTATAAATGCGAGGCAAATGGCAGCTGATATGGCAAAAAATCTAAAATGCATTGTTTAGTTTGATCCCATAAATTCTAATACTCTGTTCTTAAAAATGCAAAGGTCATGGATTGTGCGCTTTCTCTCCTGCATTCTACTCGTCCATTTACATTTTTTCCACTTTAATTCTAAAACTCTTAGGACAATTCGATGAAGTTGCAGAGTTGTCGGAGTTGGTGGCTCTCTGGCTCTTACCGTTGCTCTTCAGCTTTGGGTTTCTATTCCTAGTGCAGTGTTTCTAGCTCAAAACCTTTGTGATTGCTTAGGCGTCTTTGGTAGCTTTAATAGTTAATCTATTGAGTATATGGCTCATCGTTTATGTGTGGGATTTTGGGCTTGTTGGTATTAGTGTTGCTTTGGACATCTCTTGCTGGGTTTTCATCCTCGCATTGTTTGGACACACCATGACGCCATGTTTGGTGGATGTCCTCAAACTTGGACTGGATTCTCTTTTCAAGCCTTTTCGGGTTTTTGGGAATTCATCAAACTCACTGTTGCTTTGGGAGTCATGCTCTATGAATGATTTTCTTTGTAAGTTTTGCTTCTTCATTCTTTGTTGTGATCTAGGCAAGTTTTAGTTGGTTGTATCATTTGTCTTTCCAAAGTCACAATTAAAAAAAAAGATTTAAAAACTTTAAGAAACACACGCAAGATCCAAGAAGGAAAATGATATCCTTACTACCTCTTACAACTGCTTCACTACCCATTCATCTTTTTTTCTTTTCTTCTCTCTATCTTCTGTCTTCTGAAATGGGTTGTGAGCGATTTGTATTCCCTTGCGATTTGCTCAGCCCGTGCAAACCAACCTGAGCCCAGACCACACACACACACACTCTCTCTCCCTATCTTTATCTCTCCTTTGCTCTCACTCCTATGTTAAGGTTTGATATTGAGAGGAGGAGAGCCGAAAATCTTTGGGTCTGAAATTCCCTGAAGGATCAATGCAAAAATGAAAATTGAAAGGCAACCATTGAGAGCATAGATTAAGAGGAGGAGAGGTGCAAAAATGAAAGAAAAATGAGGAGAGAAGACTTTAAGCATTTGGAAGAAAAAGAAAAAATAATCCCAATGTTGGATGGGTAGTAAAGCGGTTGTTATGAGTAGTAACGACATCATCATCCGAAGAAGAAACCCGTCTGAAAGCTAGACGAAACTGAAAGCTCTCATGTTTTGATTTTTCTTCTTTCTTATTTCGTGCTTTTTTTTTCCGGTTGACATGGCATGGCGTCAGCGACTCGCCTGTTAGGGACATCGGTCAAGTCCCTAAACACTATGTTGTCCACGCATTGGTTCTCTTTGTGTTGACTGAATGCCTATCCCTCTCTTGCTTGGTTATTGTGCAATAATGGCAATGATGACAATTTTGGTGAAGTGAGGTTAAGTGTTTAGGGTTGGTTTGGTGTGTAGTTATGATGGAATAGATGATGAAATAAAGGAACTCCAATGCATGTAAGGGGGCACGGCTATAGTGGAGGCTCTAGGGTTGGCGCCACTTTGGTGTATGAGATTAGGGTTTGGAGTAGGGTATGGCTAGGGTTTAGGTGTAAAAAGGATTCCTAAATTATTGGAGGTAATTTAGGAGATGAGAATTGGATATGGTAAATGGATATGGCTTGATTGAATAATTGAGAGATTTTAGGAATGTTTCTAAAATCTAGGATCTTAATATGGAAAGCGTATGGCCGACTGTATAGATGGATATGGAAGGAATTAGGGATCCTAAAATTTAGGAACACTAATATGGTAAGTAGGGTTTCGGCTAGGGCAAATAGGTATTGGAAGAAGGGTGATCTTGCAAATAGCCGAAAATGATAGTGAATGGAATGAACAATAGTGGCCGTATGATGTGTTTGGTGGTATGCAAAAAATTATGGATAAACAAGATGGAAAATATACGAGCACTCAAAATGACTTTGAATGAACAAAATATAGATAATCAACTATGATTCATAAATTGTACAAAGTTGAAAGAAAACCTCGTATATTGATAACTTGAATCACACATATTTAATGAATTGCAAAGTAGTGATCCTCTTTTTGGGATTCATGAATTTCACCCAAAAAACCCAAGTGCAAAGGTACCGAATTATGATCTCCTAAACAAATAATCTCCCTCTAGGGTAATTGCCTAAAGATGTAAAGAAATTGACTAAAAGTCATATTTATAAAGGTTACAAAGTGAAAACCCCCTAAAGGTTTATTGGAAAATAATTAAATAAATAAAATAAGAAATAAACAAAAAAAATAATAAGATAGTAGTGGACGGGCCAAGGTGGCTCGTGGCATGCTAAGGCCCATGAGTGGGCCATGGTGATTCATGGTGGCACGACATGGTGCCGTGCATAACTTGTTGGTGGGCACGGCATGGGGCCGTGCATAGCTAGTTGATGGGCGTGGCATGGTGACATGCATAGGCTTGCTGGGTGGCACGGCACAGTGCTGTGCATGGCTGTTGCATGGCCCAGGCAGCTGGCTTGGGAGGTAACCTCGCATGGCTTAGGTTGGTGGTCTGGGTGTTGGTGCTGCAAGGTATGGGCTAGAGCCATGCGCTGGATGGCATGCCTGGAGGGCATGTTACTAACCTTGCTGATAGGGCTGCCTGGCACGGGCTGGAGCTGTGCGCTTGGTGGCATGGCCCAGGTTGGGACCTGGGCATTGGCAGGACTGTGCGGCGTAGGGGCATGTGCAAGAAGGGCCTGCGGCGTAGGCGCTGCGTATGCGGCCAGACATGCATGTCAAGGCTTGGGCCCTGATATGCATGCGGGCTGGTCAAGAGGCATGTCCTGAACATGGCTAAGACATGTGCTACACGGCTAGATGCAACTTTCTAGGGGCTTTGACAACACTAGTGTAATTTCATAACCATACTTGCGCCAAGCAACTGTACGGAAAAGAATTGATCATAACCATGCTTGAGTTTTCATAGCCATGAAGTCGGTGTCAATTAATTCTTGTAACTTATTTCTCATTGTAATTTCAAGTTTTTGTCGTCGTTAATATTACGTACTAATTGATCATTTACTGAGTTATTGCATGAATTGCCTGTTGGAAGTTAATTCCGATATTATCCATTCAAAAGTGTAGAGCTGATTTTAATTATAATTGTGAACTTAATTAAGTGCCATTGGACGACAAATAAATGAGAATAGGATTCCCTAAGATCATGAAGCACATGAGAATTCCAGCTTTCACTTTTTTTTCCCTTCATTATTAAATGTTAGCAGGATAATGGTCTCCAGATTGATTTATATATATATAAATATATTTATATAAACTTCCTTGCAACAAGGCATGCAATACTTGGAGCCGTCCATAGCGAAATATTTGGTTGCCCAAAGGTGATGATGAGGCACTCTCCAGGCCGCGGTGAAAAGCTCCTGGTTCTTGGCGGTCATATATATAATCGACTTCTATCCAAACACTATTTTTTTTTCAAAACAAACTGCTTTATTTAGGAATCTCACTAAAGAGGAGGAAATCCATGTAGTAAGGCCGTTTGGATTTAGAAATGAGTTGAGATAGTTTGTGAATAGTAGAAAATAATATCTTTAGAATAATATTTTTTAATATTATTATAATTATTTTAAGATTGAAAATTTTGAATTATTTATTATATTTAGGCGTGGGAATTTTGGAAGATTCTTTTGAGATTTTAAAAAAAATTATTATTATATTTTGTGTGAAAATTTAAAAAAGTTGTAATGATGAAAATGAGATGAGTTGAGGAAACTTGTGAATCCAAACGGCCCTAAAGGAAAAACAACCAACCAAAAACATCAAACAATCCGAAACTAACACAATAAAACCCCTAGCATCGCAACGCTGGAAGACCCAACTTATCAACCTTCAATATTCCTTTGAGCCAATAAGGAACATCACCGAACTGCAGCCACTTCCCAAAACATCTCCCAGAAGCCATACGTGCTAAATAATTCGCCCTTCCATTACCTTCCCTATAAATGTGCCGAATCACAACCTGCATTCTAAAAAGAATTCTTTGAATTTCCTCCCAATAATCTTCAAGATACCAAATACCACATCTTCTTTTTTCGAACCAGTTTACAATTAAAAGGGAATCCAATTCCACTTCCACCTTATTAATTCCTAGCTCTCTACACTGTCTCAAGCCAAAAAGAAGTGCCAAGAGCTCCGTCGAGTTATTCGTTCCTTGGTCTAAACATTCCGCAAACGCCAAAACTAGTAGTGTTATCTTCCCCACAAAACATGCAGTGCCGTAATTTATGTATATTAACTAGCTTTGACGTTCTTTTCCCAAATAAAGATGATAAGGACCAACATTTTGTGGATGCGAATGAAATGTGGAAAGGGACTCTTATAAGAGGAAAAAGAATAGAGAGATCACGACGATAATGGATGTAATTGATCGGAGTAATTTTGAGCATAGTATTGTGAAACCAACAACGATGACAAACAAAATGAAAGCAAATAATCACACGACATAAAATTAACGTGGTTTGGTAACATGCATAAATCCACATAGTTGCGGGGAATTTTATTCTAGAGGAGATTACAATCACACACAGTGAGTTATAAGAGTACCACTCTACTAACACAATCTCAACTGTTACTCTCTAGGGATTTTCTCTCTCTTAATATGCTCTCACACATTTGCCTCTTTTGTTCACTTTGATTTGCTGAACACACTCACAAAAAACATTACATATATATAGTGAAAATGGCACTAAAAACCCTAAACGACAAAACTGGGTTCTCCACTCGAGCAGGTGTCGAGCGTGTTTCAAGCGAACAACCAATCTAACATTGACTTGAGTGATCTGTCAACCGCTACTCGAGTGAATACTAGGGTTAGTTCTTCACTTGAGCCCAGCATCACACGAACCTTGAATGAACAATTTATTTGATCTTCGCTCGAGCTCACTGTTGAGCGCATCTCGAGCAAACTCAGGGGTTGAGCGAACTTTCTGTCTACGTCTTTTCTACTCACAAACTAGGCTCCACATGCAACCCAACACGTAGATATATGTAGTCAAGTAGTCATGCATTCGGCCTAGATCAATATTTAAAAATTGCATATTAGTGATCATTAGCATTGATACGTGCTTACCCTCCTATTCCTTTTTTTTTTTTTTTTTATTTAAGAAAGACTACAATACCCAATTTTATTGATTACAAACCTAAGACGTAGGAATACCTTTTACATAATAGAGAAATTTGGGGTGTTACAAGGTTAGAAAGGTAAAACTCCAAAACCAAGTTCCTAAAAAGAAATGAAATCATAAAGGAAAAGTACAACAAGACTAAGAAATAATCTAGGAAATTAGTACCAATTAAATAGACAGAAGAAGTACACGATCTAGAAAAAAACAAAACAATAATATTTAGGGAGTTGAAGAAGAGATAAAAAACTTACCATATGTCGCATTGCATCGTAATTGACTAGACTGTCAACCAACGTATTAACATAATTATCTGTAAACATGATTGATACTAAAAGCTTGGGAAGTGAATCTTAAAATATATCGTCCCAAATATTATAATAGTTCTGAGGCAGACAAGACTTATTCTCATCAGAATTACTATCAGAGGGGGTCAGATCACTCGATCGAGCCAAATTATCACGTAATTAGCAGAAAAAAGGAGAAGCCAGAATCATATATAATTATGAAGTGTAAGATTCGAGCCAAGTGTCACCAAGGACGGGTGTGTTTCAGGTTCGAGTTACAGATGAGGCCATAGACTCGCCCTGTAATTAATGCAGCTCATGTAAACGGGAGCTGATGGCCGGGAAATATGACCAATCGAGTCAGTTTCAAGGCATATATATACACCAACCAACTAAAAGACATGGGATCGATATGCCTTAGCTCGCTCCCAACAAAAATGCCTCCACTACAACAATATTGCTTTCCTCGTGGAACTGAAGGCGCGCTGCTTCGACAACTTTATTCCCTCAACCTCGACCACTTCCTTGAGATTTCACTGCCAACATATATTAATGTCGGTAATGAAAATGAAAAACTCACTTGTATGGAGACTACATGGCCGTCCGATGCATCCCACGTTGAAAGTGAAATTCTCTCTTTCTGCTTGAACACTTTCTAGCTGTGGTAGCCTGCTTATTGTCTTTATCATATATCAAGGTTTGTGATTGGTCCATTCGATAATTATATAGGACTGACATATATAAGAATTGAAACATAAGAGTAAACAAATTAATCGGTTTTTCTTAACATGTCTGTGGGGCGTGAGTTTAGTGTTATACATATATAGTACTTAGTTTTTTTTTAAAAGGAAATATATAGTACTTAGTTAGTTATTAGTTAGTTAGTTTCTTAATTAATACATGCACATCTCATGACGTATTGACACCCAAACGTGAACCTAGCCAAAAGGTTACATGAAGAACGTCCTACCGTACGTTGGAGAAGCCTTAAACGTACGTAGCCCTGCTAGATCACGTACGATCACCAAAGCATGATCTATTATATATTCTAGATACAAACAACATTATTAACAGCAAGGGGCCGGGATAACTCTTTTACTGATAATCTATGTAATTCAGAACCAAGATTAATTATCTAGGCAATCATCGTCGAGATATTATGCCTGTTGATCAATCACATAACATATGATATCTCATGTAATAAGAATAATGGTAGGTGGTGTATGAGATCCCATATTTTTTGAAAAATAGAAATTGTTGCCCTTTATAAGATTCTAATAGGACTCCAATTATATCATTCATTATATATTTTGGAGAATAAGCCATGTAATTTGAGTCTTCCATTGAGACAGTACATCAGTATATCACATGCAACACAATTCCGGCCATTGATCTCATCCTCCCTCGTCATTCAGTGATTTGATAAATGAAGGACTAGACAGAGACGTCGACACGCAGTACAAGTCGACAAAAAATTGATAGAAGTACCCCTAATGGCTCTCAAATGTGAGGCTGGCTTTTTACACGAAATAAGGCTACCAAGTCGTGCAAGAAGCTGGCATGCATGCAGCCATTAAAATCCAAATTGTCCTTATGACACTTTTTTCATGTTATTGCCTGCCTTTGGAGAGAAAGAAATTGAGAAGTTGACAACTCTTGCATTTAATAACACCAAGGACAGTCCTACATGCTTGGCATTTTGTTGCTTAGGGGAATGAACCGAGCACTCACTGTATCATCATGTATAAGATATTCGTTTAAAAAAATTACAGATCATAATCACTGTATCATCAAGTTTGGCTTCCAACGGGAATATCTACAGAAATATCCAAACGAGGGAGAGCAGAATGCCAGAAAGCAAGAAAATGAGCTAAAAGAAATCACGTGAAGGATGAATCCGCACCGAACTTGGTTGGAAAAGGCAGCTTATCTGCTCTCTTCTATTGGTCTGTCCTCCATGACAACAAATAAAAAATCCCTAGTCTTTCCTTGGATTCCGCGGAATCGTGTATCGAAAGTAGATGTACTTCAAGGAAATTCATTCTGTCACTGATCCCGACCGCTTTTTATGCAAGGTTATATCCAGTTATGCAGCATTCTTTACTGTCTCAATGACTTCAGGCATAATTGGTAGAGAACTACTGACTTTTACTGCTCTAATAGGTACTGAAAAGAACATGATATGGACGGCAAGATAACATCGAATACTGTGTATTTACAAAGAAGCGCAAATTGGAGTACAATTCCGAAATCCCAGTAATGTTCAAAATGTAAAGTTTCAATATGGAAGTAAATCATGGTTAATTAGGGTAGAAGCCGTAGGTCCAATAATCTAGAAAATCAAGTTTTATGATATCTGCATATGTCCGAATCTAAACAGATATATATATAT
>QEOT01009358.1:14318-43322 GCA_003123785.1 Pterocarya stenoptera | reverse complement strand
CTCTCTCTCTCTCTCTGTGTGACACTCGCGCCCGCGCGCACACAGACATATTCTTGCATAATATGATTATTGTATCTTACCAATGTGCATGCATGGAATTAACAGGACGTGGAAGTGCACAAGGTGGGGCAGGGATTTCTAGTAAGGGTAAACTGTGAGAAGGGAACAGATAGACTGGTTACAATCCTAGAGGCGTTTGATGAGATGGGTCTTAATGTTCAGCAAGCTAAAGTTTCGTGCAGCAACTGTTTTACAATGGAAGCCATTGCTGTAGCAGAAGACCAAGCTCTGGATGTGAAGGAAGTAATCAAAGCTCTTCTTAGGACAACTGAAAAGAAAGGGGGAGGGCCAACACATTAATGAATAAGCTTGGGAAATATTTGTAGCTACTATTTACTCGAACTGATGCGTTTCATGTTCATCGATCGAGTTACTATCTATATCGAATGAAGGGGAAAACTTTTTTCTCTACAGATCACTACTATTTTTTTTTCCTATAATTTGGTAATATAGACCACAAAAATTTCAAGTTTGACTGTCGAAATTGGGTCATATGGTCAATTTTTCATTCATCTTAATTAATAATTAGATTTATTAATTGATGGTGCAACTTAAAAAATATAGATGGTAAAGAGTGAAAATTAAAAGTTTTTTAATTTCGACCCATAAAGTAAAAAATAATGATAATTTATGGGCGAAATTCTTTATTACTCCAAAAATAGAATTACAACATTTGTGCACATGAGGCCATAGATTAAGATCAGAGATGATAGAATAAAACTGAAAACTGAAAAATAAATAAATAAAGAAAAGAAAAGGAACTTGTATGTGTGTATATTAATTAAAATACATTAAATTAAAGTACTTGCTTAAACAAAACTAAGCAAAACCAATATTAAATCACCTAAAGCAAGAAAATATTTTTCTCCTAATTATCATAGATAAAAGTCACTACAACAAATACTGATTTTTGCCACGAGTGACAGTTGTGGGAAAAAGTATATTCTAGTGGGAAAAAATTTTTTCCTACCAATTTGTTCCGTGGGAGAGTCGTGGGATATAATCCATGGAGAAAGAGTCTTTTTCCACCAACTCACGAGTTCATGGGAAAAGCCTTCTTTTTCGCACGACATTTGTGGTGGTTAAAAATTTTTTTCTTCGTGGCAAATAAGGTCTCATCTGGTATAATGTGGTAAAAATAATATCATACTCCATGGAAAGAAGTTGTGGCAAAAAGTGTTTACTCATGACATATCTTCATGGAAAAAATTGTCTTTGGTATTTCCAATAACATACTTCATGGAAAATATATATTTTCCACAAAGTATTTCGTCGAAAATATTTATTTATGAAGAAATTTTATGGTGGGAAATAAATACTTTCGGCCCCAAAAAAACATTTGCCACGAGTTTCATTCGCGGCAAATGCTAAGAGATTTTAGGAAAAAAAAATATTGTAAACATTAACCCATGAGACTGAACCAAAAATAAAATGGACAAATAGTTTAATATAGGCTATAATTATTATATCCGAACCTTGGAGATCCAAATTCACGCTTATAATAATTTAAAATATATATATATAAAATTGTACTAACATTCACAAGAAAAACTTTTAATGAGAACCCAAAAGATGAAATTGTCCATACAATTTATATAAATACACCACACAACCACAAAACTTTATAAGTTACAATTCATGGCTCTACAAAACCACAACCATACAATCCATTCAAGCTTTATAAGATCAACATACAATCCATTCAAAGCACTCATTTGTTTTTTACAAGTTTCATCCATACCCAATACATTTAATATACACAAATTAAATGAATTAAACCAACATCATCATCATACTTTACAAACTCACTATAACTCCATCACTTAATCCCAACACTTCAAAACAATTCATCTTCATCCCAACTCCATTCCATGCTCAAACATCAACACAAGTGAAACCACTCCATTCTATCCACTCCATTGCAATCCAAATAGGCTATCGTCCAACCAAGAAACAAAAATAAAATACACTTTAGAACCAATGACAGATTATAACTAACCCAAACAACTACATTTAATTAATCAATTCTAAAAATGCATATGTTTTCTAAACTAAGCCCCAAATCAAAGTGATGATGATGCAACTACACAGTTTAAATGTGACAATATTGAACACACAAAAAATCTAAAAGCATACTAGGAGTAATTGCGATGATTTTAGGTGACGCAAAATGCCAATTTTCTTGTAGTCACCTTTTCTCTATAATATGGTATCAGAGATTCTTGAAGCTCCTGCGATTACTTTCACTTCGATGGCTTCTCTCTCTGCTTCCATTAATGACACAACGAGTCCTTTGTTTCTTCACCATGGTGATGGTCCAGGAATCATCCTTGTCACGCAACCCTTGACCGATGATAGTTACCATGCTGGGTTAGATCCATGTCTATGGCTTTAATGTCCAAGAACAAGTCAGGGTTTGTTGATGGCTCTCTTCCCAAATCTATTGCTTCTGATGATTCGTTGCTTCTTCCATGGATTTGGTGCAACAACATAGTAATTTTCTGACTATTTAATTCTCTTTTGAATGAAATATTTGCAAGTGTGATTTACATTAATTCTGTCTTTTAGATTAGGAAAGGTTTTCTCAAAAGAATGAGCCAAGTATTTTTTAATTGCAAAAATCCATTTTAGTTTTGGTTCAAGGCCAATTATCTGTTACTACCTATTTCACTCGATTGAAGGCTTTATGAGACAAATTGGTTAATTACAAGCCAATTCAAAATTGTTCATGTGGCGCTATGCATACTCTTCGTGAATATATTCACCAAGAACTCATCATGATATTTCTTCTCTTGATACATCTTCCTAGATACTTGATTCTGGTGTTGCTGATCACATGGTACCTTCTCTTTCTTATTTTATAACCATTAATTTGTTCTTAATACCACTGTCAAACTCGCTAATGGTCTGAATGTTATTGTTACTCACACTGGACCATCAAACTTTCGAGACCTTAACTCTTCATGATGTTCTCTGTGTTCCTACCTTTTCCTTCAAGCTTATTTCATTAACAAGTTAACTCAATCTCTAACTTGCTATTTTATTTTTCTCCATGGTTTTTGTTTTATCTAGGACCTCATCCACTAGTAGAAGAATGAAGTGGGTAGACAAAGAGGAGGTCTATACTTTCTGCAGCAAACAAGCTCTTTTCCATTTGGTTATACACTTTCCAAATTACTTGTTCCTTCTGCTTCTTTATCTTTTTCTATTTTCAAGCTTTGGCATAATAGATTGGGCTACCCTTCTAATTCTAGAATGCATTTCTTGAATAAGGTAGTTCCTAATTTCACTGTTTCAAATTTATCTTGTAATGTTTGTCCTCTTGCAAAACAAACAAAGCCACATTCTCCCAATAATAATCATTTCTCCCAATTTCCCTTTGATCCCATACATTGTGATGTTTGGGGCCTTTTTTTATTCCTATTATTGATGGTTATCATTTTTTCCTTACAATTGTTGATGATTGTATTCAATGCACTTGGGTTTACCTATTGAAGCACAAATCTAAAGTGTCTTACTCATTCCTATTTCTTTTTTTTAAGTTGATCAAGACTCAGTTTCATTCTAAGATCAAAGCCAATCGTACTGATCATGGCTTTGAGTTTTCCTTGACTTTTTTTCTTGCTTCTAAATGTGTCAATCATCAGTTCAGCTGTGTTGAAACTCCATAACAAAATTCTGTTGTAGAGCGTAAACATCATCATATCTTAAATATTGCTCGGACTCTCATGTTTCAGTCCCCTTTACCCTTGCCATTTTGGGGTGATGCTATTTTAACTACTATCCACATCATTAATCGTTTACTTACTCCTAATTTGCATCAAAAGTCTCATTTTGAACTTCTTTTTAAATCCCCTCCCTATTACAATCATTTGAAAACCTTTGGTTGCTTATGTTTTGCTTCCACTTTGGATCTTGCACGATTTAAATTTAATCCTCAACCACGAAAGGTTGTTTTCCTTGGTTCTCCCTATGGCATCAAAGGTTATAAACTTCTTGACATTACTACCAATCAAGCCTTTTACTCCCGTGATGTTATATTCCATGAACATGTATTTCCCTTTCATATTCAAACTGATTTCCCTTCTAATTCATTTCAACCATTTGATTTCTTTCCAAATATTTCCCTTCATGTTCCTTATTTTTTTTCCCATCTTGATAATTTCTTTTCAGCTCATTCTCTTGCAGTTTCCAACTCTTCACCTGCAGTTTTAGATTTTTCCCATACCGCTTCAAATTCTTCTTCTTCCAATGATCCTTTGACATCTACCTCTTCTATTTCCTCTCCTGCTTCTTCTTCCATTTCAGTTCCAATTCGAAGATCTACACATATTAGAGAACCTCGTTATTTGCATAATTACCATTGTAACAATACCTCCTATTGTCTAACACCTTCCACATCAGATTCTAGTTCCTCTAGTTTTCTTTCTTCTCCTCCTGCAGGTAAACCGTATGATATTTATGCTTATCTTTCATATTCTCGTTTATCTCCTTCTCATAAGTCTTTTGCTTTAGCCATATCTGCCCATATTGAACATGAGTTCTATCATCAAGTTGTCAAACAATCTCATTGGAGAGATGTTAATGCAGTTGAGATAGCAGCCTTGTAGGCTAATGATACATGGACAATCATTAATTTGCCTCCAAGAAAACAACCTATAGGTTGTAAATGGGTGTATAAAATAAAATATAAAGCTGAGGAGTCTACTGAAAAGTATACACGTCGTTTAGTTGCTAAAGGCTACGTACTTTCAACGAGAGGGCTTGGACTATTCTAAAACTTTCTCTCCCGTGGCTAAAATGGTCACAGTTAGAACCCTACTTGCTGTTGCTGCTGTCCAAAACTGGCATATTATTCAACTTGATGTTAATAATGCGTTTTTGCATAGAGATTTATTGGAAAAGTTTGTATAAAGTTACCACCTGGTTTTCATAGTAAGGGAGAGTCTAAAATTTGTAAAGTGAACAAATTCCTATATGGTTTGAAGCAAGCCTCTTGTGACCTCATCAATGGTTCTCCAAGTTCTCTATCACTTTACTCTTTCTTGGATTTGTTCAATATCGGGTAAACTATTCCTTATTCACCCAGACTCAAAGTGCTTCTTTTGTTGCAATTCTAGTATATGTTGATGATATTCTCCTTGCTGGAAATGATATTCATTCTATTGAGCAGCTTAAATCCCTTCTTGACAATAAAGTTCAAATTGAAAGATATTGGACAACTTAAGTACTTTCTTGACTTGGAAGTAGCCAGATCAACTAAAGGTATTTCCTTGTATCAAAGGAAATATGCTTTAGAACGTTTTCAAAATGCTAGTTTTATTGTTTCCAAACTAGCCTCGTTCCCTATGAAACAAAATCTGAAACTCTCACACGATGATGGTGATCTCTTATAGGGCAGGTTTGGGGCTTAGATGAGACATAAAATTCTCATTTAATCTCATTTAATCTCATCCCATCTTATTCCCAAACTTAATTTAAATATAAAATTTTTAAACTAATTATTACAACTTTTTCAAACTTTCAAATTAAAAAAAAAATATCTATCTTTTTCAAATCTCCAAACAAAAATAATATTATATAAGTATATTATTACAATATTTTAACTTTATAATATTTTTTATTCAACTTTTTTTCTTTCATTTTCCAAAACTAAAAAAATACTCAACTCAAATTATTTCACTACTAATCTCAATTATTTTACTACTATTCACAAAATTCTTATATCATCTCACTCTCCAAACAAGCCCTTAGAGGACCTAACATTATTTAGAATATTAGTGGGTCGACTTTTGTATCTCATAATTACCTGGCCAGATATAACATATTCTGTCCATCGACTTAGCCAATACCTGGATAAGCCACGTCATCCACATTTGCAGGTTGCTTATCGAGTACTTCATTATATTAAATGTACTCTAGCTCATGGTTTGTTTTTTCCTACTTATAACTCTTTATGTATCAAAGCCTTTGTTGATTCTAATTGGGTTGCATATGCTGATATGCATCGGTGATCTCTTAGTGGCTATTGTATTTTCCTTGGTAAATATTTTGTTTCTTGGAAGTGTAAAAAATAGCAAATCATTTCTCGATCTTTAGCAGAAGCGGAATATCGATCCATGGCTTCCACTACATGTGAAAGAGTTTGGCTATTTGCTTTACTTTCATATTTTCAGATTTCTCACACGCAAAGTGCTTAATTGTTTCGTGATAATGAGGTTGCTCTACATATTGCTGCTAATCTAATTTTTCTTGAGAGTATCAAGTATATTGAAATCGATTTTCATTTTATTCGTGACAAAATTTAGGATGACACTATTAAGATATTTCATGTTTCTTCATAACATCAACTTATTGATGTCCTCACTAAAGCCCTTGGTAGTCAACAATTTCATTATTTGGTTCGTAAGATGGATGTTCAATGTTCATTCCATTTACAATTTATCTTGAGGGAGAGTATTAAAAATAGTTTGTACTATTTTTATTTGTGCTGACTAGATGTATTCATATTTAGCTGGCTTATAACTGTTTAGTTTATTTTTTAGTTGAGTTGTAAATGTTCCTATATATAGCTTTTTGTACAGCTATAGTAATATAAAAAGATAGATTGCAAGTTTACTTTTTCTCTCTAATAATTACATTGAAAAATTACAATATATACATATATATATATACCATTATTATAAAATGTGGGTTGCCCTGCGATGCCTCAAACCCCCCATTCGTATTAGAGAAATGCTTAATTAGTTAATAAAGAAAAACTACAAAATTTGTATTCGGTAGAAATATTGCTTGCCAAATGACCATCTCAATTATTCTCAGACTACACGTGTACTGCAAGATCTTCTAGTGGGTGGTACGCACCTAATCAATCTCCTGGCCGGCCAGTCCATTTTTGTGGAATTGGGCTGACCTTCCGAATGAGAGCTTCCCATACAGCAAGCACATCAGATTCACATTGGCCCAACAACTACACAATGCATGAGGCGAACTTTTAATTTGGGTAGTAAAGTCTCTGGAAAAGTCATGCCAACTTCCTCCATCCATATAACGTCAGATATATACATATGGAGATGAGAAATTCTATTTACAATTTTTACTTAGGAATTGCATATACAGATTTTTTATAAAATGAGAAAAAATATTATTTTATGAGGAATGTTTTGATAATTTTAAAAAATCTTAAAGATAAAATTACCTAGACTTACATTGTAATCCCCAATTAGGGACTATATGTAGTATTGCTCTATAGAGAATGCTTGAGCCACCGGAGGCTCTCATTGGGCTCTTTATGTGTTTTTTTTTTTTTAATTTTAAAATATTTTTAAAAAATAAAAGAAATTTATAATATCATTAAAAAATATATCATGATTAAGGAAATGAATCACAAAGTATTTTTTAATGATTAATATTTTTTTTATTACTTCCAGTGGGAAGACTAATATTTTTTTATTTATTTTTACTTCATGATTAAGAAAATATTTTTTAATAATGTTATGAATTTTTTTATCTTTTAAAATATTAATTTGTATTAAAAAATTCTAGGTAAAAAAAGAAAAATATATATATATATATATACATAAAGAGCCCAATGAGAACCCCAATGATGGCTCTAGCATTATCCTAAATATATATATAAGAAATTCTACATAGAAATCTTATACCATACATTTCTATTTAATCAATACGTGATTTAATATTTTTATCCTTCTATCTTAATGTTTAAATATGTATGTGTTTAAATAAAATGACAAAAATTTCATATCACATATTGATTAGGTGGATGTATGTGGTGTAAGGTATTTTTATAGCATTTTTCATATATGTATATAAATTATATACATTTAGTGCTGATTACTCAGTTTATTGCTTTGCTGAATTTGCTTGCCATTTGATTGGTGAGAAAAGATTTATCGAAAGCTCAAAATCAAAGCCTCGAAACAGTTATGGTACGTGGGATCTCCTTCTCTCTCACTTTGGTCACTTTCACGTTTGGCCACTCTACATTGTTCTATAAAATATAAATTTCACTACCCTTTTCCCCTCCTTTTGCCACAGTTTAAGAGGAAGAGTTTTTTCCCTTTTTCCTATGTTATGATAAGATAAAAATATTATTTATTATAATTCGAGATTGTCTGATAATTATTTTATTTTAATTTCCTCATTTTTTTTTTTAATTTTCTGTAGCAACTTTCACATTTGGAATTCCGGAGATTGGATAAGTTTTCCAACAGTCCCCACTTCTACTTGTACTTCCTCTCTCAGTAGCCTCTCTTAAGTAGGGGATCATATTGTGTTAATTGGTCATATTCGTGTCGTGTCAAGATATGTATATTATATCATATAGGTCAACCCTAACTTGATCCGTTGAGCTTATCGTGTCAAAACCCCAAACCCTAACACGACCCATTAATATAACGTGTCGTGTCAACTCGTTTTGACTCGAATGGGTTGAACATATCCGAAATTAAACCGTTTGACCTAGTTAAGTTTAGTATAATTTTATATAAATGTTAAAATTATAATATCTATAAAAAATATAAATTAACTACAAGTCCAAAATTATAATCCAAGCAATAAAATTAAATTTCTAACAATTTAATTTTTAGATATAAGGGTACAATTGTAACTTTAACTTTTTTAACAGATCATAACGAGTTGACCCGTTACCAATCCGTTAAGCAATCTTGTCTTAACGGATCAACCCGTAGTTTTGATTCGAACCGTTAAGGTTAAACCCTATCTACTTTTATCGTGTCGTATTCGTATTGGATTAACGGGTTGCAGTTTTGATTCGAACCCGTTAAGGCTAAACCCTATATACTTTTATCGTATCATATTCGTATTGGATTAACGGGTCGTGTCACATATTACCACCCCTACTCTTAAGGCTGGATCTGTCGGCCTCTGTGTCCAATTGATTATAAAATAATAATAACAAAAATATTACTAAATAATATTTTCGAATCAGAAGAAATAGATAACAATATAGCTATAAAGTATAAACCGCTTAACCGGCATAAAAAATAAATTCCAGAATTTTGGGCCAGAGGTTCAGTTGTTATTAAAAAAATTAGGAATAATGGTAGATAATATTTTAGGGTGCATAAGTTTTGTATACTCTTTTTAAAAAAAAGTAGGATCTAACATTAAATAAATGATATTTTTATATAAGTTTTAAATTTATTTATTTATTTTTAATAAATACACAAGAGTAGGATTTATAGATTTTAAAACTGTAAATATTATTTTTCAAAAAAATAGAAGGTAAGACTGATAATTAGGAGGAAGCTAGCTAGCTCGGTTTGGACCCTTAAGAAAGTAGTCACCACATGATAATCATACAAATAAGTAGTTGTTAATCCAACTCTAAACCCAACAGAAACCCGATATTATATTTATACATGCATGCTTTAATTAATTTGCCAAGAATCATTCATTCTTTATATATCCATCAATGCACACAGGCTAGGAACTTCCCACGTACGCAATAATACAAAGGCACAAGCTAGCATCGAAAACATCGAAGCAAGCAATATTATAAATATGTACATTGTGAACATAGGCACTAAGAACAAAACAAAATTAGTTACAAGTTAAACAAAAGGAATGCATGGATAATGAAGAAGTGGCCCTACTAATTAAATATTAATCTTATAAGAAGACAAAGAAAAGTCTGCTTAAGACATCGTTATCATCTGACCCTTTATTATTAGATTATCCCGGCGGGCGATCATGTCACCCACTTAATGACGAGATTTTAGATTTTTTTTTTAATTTTTTTTGAGCATTAATGTTTGAATGAGATGTTTTCTATATGAGAAATGTTACTGATATAAAATGATTGTATAAAATTAAATTTATAAACTGACATAATTTCATATAATCGATATGTTATATTATAATAAAAATAATTTTTAAGTATCACGTCAAATTGTGTATTTTTATTTTTACGAAATCTATATATGACTAAATTAGTATTTATCTTTCTGATAAGAAGTAGAGGACCGTTGAGTACATGTCAGACTTTTCATATGCATCATCATGTGTTGTCTTCATCCATCGTAAATTATATTTAATAAATTCAGGTTTTGCGAACAATTCATTCTCTGATCTTCAAGTTAATTTAAAGATCATTTGTCCCTTTTGAAGAAGGCACTAATTATATCACTAGCTAGCTCCCAACAACCGGCCGGGTGGAAACGAAGGACATTAGAATATTATAGCAGCTTATAATATATATATTTCATCTCCGTTGTCTAGCTTTGAGTTTTGTCCGAACCTGATCTTAACCTGAGAGTTAAATAAATACATGATAAGATAAATACTATAATAGCTACAACGTAAATACTATATATTTTTTAGATGAAAGATTTCGTCAAAAGAAATAATTAATTTCTATTATAATTAATTATATATATCGAGGACTTAATTAGTTTTACAGTACTTTTACTCGATAGATCACTTACAAGAGAAGAACATGAATTAATGAATATTATAATTAAGATTCTTGTATTTATCTTTTTTTCCCGTTCTAGGTCTTAATTAGAATTTGAAAGTAACTCTAACATATCTTAATCGTAGTCATTAAGTACTACTCATCAATCTATTTAAATTCTAGAACATTGGGCGCCTAGCTAGGCCAAGTTAGACATTAAAATCAAACACACAAATAGTTCCGGGGAGGAAGAATTGTCAAGCGGTTTAATGTACCCTATGCATGCATTTTGATCTTTCATCCTTCTCAAATGGGATCTCCGATAAAATAAATATTTTAATCGTAAAAAAATTTCACAAAAATAAATTTACGAATTGACGTGATATGTGGTACGCTTTATAAGATTGTAAAAAGTTATTTTTATTGTAAAATAAATTTAATATATTATATGATGAAACCAAGTCACTTTGTGTATCAATTTATTTTTGTGAGATCTCTTTGTAGTTATATAATTTCTCCTTTGACGATTGGGACTTGTGTTGAAGGATTACTGTTCAACTTCTTACCCCTATATAACAAGGGCCGGCTGGCCGGTGGACGTGCGAATTACACAATTACACTTCATTATAACCTGTGATTGGGATCAGAAATAATGGTACATACGTTCGTAATATATTAATTTTATATGTATATGCATATATATTTATATACATATGTATATACTCACACCGACAACACGTTGGTCATGTTTGATTTTTGTTAAACAATCTATATATATATATATATATATTATGAACGCGAAAGAAAAGTGAGAAAGACAATGTTGTGCAGGCCAGCCTGCGTAGAGGAAAAAAAAGGGAATACGTTGGAATTCAGGAGAGAGTCCGCCAAGAGATAAATATGAATGTGATGTTAGAGGAAGGCATGAGGAAGTTTCTGTTCATTGGAAATGTAGTCGTTGAGACTTTTATGAGATAGATTTGACGAAGAGTAAACCAATTTAACCAAACACAATATATAATATATATATATAGAGAGAGAGAGAGAGAGAGAGAGAGAGAGAGAGAGAGAGAGCAGTGTATATGTAATTGGGGCATTAAAGATGCCGCGGGTTGAGGAAGTCACAGATGGAGAACATTAAATAATCTAACAGAGAGGATAATGATATATAGAATATATTCAAATTAGAAAAGAAAATAGAAAATAGAAAAATTAATGCCGAGTCGTGAACACAAAATTATTATATAGTCACATTGCTTCACGCATTCATCTACTCCATATATATTAACATTTTATTTGTATGTTTGATTTAGGTAGCAAATTGGGCCAATTGGTCATTTCCATCCCTTGCCGAGTTGAGAGGGACAGACACAGCAATAACTCGTGACCTAGTCAAGACTCCCAAGTATTTCAACATCGTGGGCTTCCGATCTATATATATCTTCAGTCCAACTTATATTCATATTATATATAAATATATGCATTATTGTCAAACGTGGAACTACACCAATATTGCTCAAGAATTAATTTCAATGTTTGACCGTGTTAATTCTATATATATATTTATTATTATTTTAGAATTTAAAAAAATTGAATTGTTTATTATATTTTGTATGAAAATTTAAAAAAATTATAATGATAAGATGAGATGAAATAAATTAAGAATACTTCTGTATCCAAAAAGACTTTCATAATCCTCTGTACGTAGTACTCATGTGGGTTCTGTTAATTTTTTGCCTAACTAGCTAGCTAGCTAGCTTTTGGTGGTATTTTTTGTTGAATTAATCTTTACATCAGCCACTGTTGGGGGAGCAGCCAGCACACACTCTATATGTCATCATCTAAACCATTCACATAAATTTAAATCAACGACTGTGACAGAAAGAAGATGAGAAACATGTTAGTGTGCTATGCATCAGCCCCTGTTCACGGCTGATGCATAGCAAGACTCTTTTTTGTTACCCTATAATATGGGATCGAACGAAAAGGTATATACCTGTTGAAAACTTTGTCTGAATTGTGAATAAAATTTGATGTGTTAGATTCATCATGCATGCATATATGTTGTTGGAAAATATAATTAGATTAAAAGAAGATGATGTTGAGATTTCAGATAAAAATTGCGACACCCAATGATTTTCATGTATTATATTAAAAAATAAACGGATGAGATTAGCTTTTTATTCACCACAATCAATTATCTCAACCGTTTATTTAATTATAACAAGACATATTCAGTGATTTTTTTTATTAAATATTGACCCGTTCAAAAAAAAAAATGAAAATTTAATGGTATCTCTTCGAGATTGATTAATATGTGTGATATTGCTCAATATGACGGGAAAAAATTAACACGGCCTCGTTTGTTTTTAAAGATGAGATGAGATGAAATGAATTTAAAAAAGTTGAATTGTTTATTTTATTTTGTATTAAAATTTGAGAAAGTTATAATGATTAGGTGAGAAAATATGGGATGAATTATAAAAGTTAAATTGTTTATTTTATTTTATATTAGAATTTAAAAAAGTACAATGATGAAATTGAGATGAGATGAGAGTTTTTCGAAAACAAACGAGACTGAGAAGATTCATTTGACTTTTCTAAATAATAAAGAAATGTAAATTTAAATTTAAATATATATATATATATGTAGGGTAAGTTGCATGGGAGGATTGGTGCCATTCGATGATGGAAACGATAAAGAAGAAGTTGATGACATCATCAGCTACAAATAATTAAGTAAATTGATTACATTGTACTGTACCTTAATCGAAAAGGCCATGTGAACCCGATCAAAGTGTCTCAGTACCCTTTTATTGAAGTAAGATAATTTTTATTATATATTTTTATTTATTTATTAAAAGTATTTTTGTAAGCCAGAGAGTTTAGTTAATTAGTTTGGATTAAGCTGCGATCAGATTATTTGGACGCTTCCGATTATGGCTGAAAACTTGAATGGGAGGAAGCTAGCGCCATTTTGAAATTATATTTAATTTATGTAATAAACTGGATATAGTTTACTGGGTTGGTTCTCACCAATGAATCGCCCTCAACCTCGATCCATTGATTCGATGGTATTAAGAAGTACTAAACCCATATGATTCGAATTCAACTAAAATTGAAGTTATTTCAAGTTAAATAATGCTACGTACAGTCGTAAAATGTGTAAGTGTCGTGCAGTCGTTTTGAGCAAGAGTGGAGTCTAGTATTAAAAAATTAATTTTTTTATATAGATTCCGTATTTATTTATTTATTTCAAAATAATTATACAGCGCTTACGTACTCATGATTGTAACTATTATTTCTCATTTCAGATTTCATCAAAATGAAATTAAACATCGCCAAATTTGTGTCATATTTAATTGCTTTGTTAATCCTTATTATCATAAATATTTTTTTTTATGCAGATTTTGTTATAATATTCTAGGCTTGATAGAATGAATCAAAACTTTATGTAATTTGATTTCCTAAAGACTAATAAAACTTGAGGTTTATCCAAAAGATCATTAAAGTTGCTTTCAAATCGCGATGCGAATATGTATAGTTTAATTAGAAGATTATTTACCGAACACATTTGTTTGCACGTCCTGAAATAAACTATAATAACCAGCCAACATGCCGGCCCATTTTTAAAGGACCCCCCATTTTGTTCATAACCTTCTCCAATTTCTTCCTCTTCCTCTCTCTCTCTCTCTCTCTCTCTCTCTCTCTCCGTCAGCCACTTTGTATATTTCCTAAAACTATCATAAGCAGTACTAGTACCAAACGGTAAAATACAGAGAGCTCTATATCCAGCATCATATATCGTGAATACTTAGCCATGGACGGCAGGTTCATCACCAGCCCTTTTATCAGTAGTTCTGGGCAAGAAGAGAACATTGACAGTACCCCAGAAAATGGGGCCGAATCCCCTCCTTCCACCATCTTTGACGACATGAAGATCACCTCCTCCGTTTCGTCCCCAAGAAAAAGGTCAGTGTTGTTCTACTATCTCTACATCAATCCCTATATATGCCCAATCATCCTCGAGATTCACGCCTCACCCTTCACATGCACAAGATGAAACGTAGACAATTTCACCAGTTCTCACTCTGCGTAATTCGCAACCATACTGCTAAAGTTTCTTATTTCTTTGAGGAAAAGTTGGTATCTTTGAGCCTAACAGCTGAAAACGTGATCGTATTTGTTGCAGTCGGCGTGCCATACAGAAAAGAGTGGTGTCAGTACCGATCAAGGACGTAGAAGGGTCCCGGCTCAAGGGAGAGAGCAATACTCCACCGTCCGATTCTTGGGCTTGGAGGAAGTATGGTCAGAAACCCATCAAAGGATCTCCCTATCCCAGGTAACTGAACTATATCTATGGAACTTCCTTCTGCGTATATACGTATTGCTGTAGAACTAGAGATTGATCAAAGGTTGTATGTTCGATTTATCGCAGGGGTTACTACAGGTGCAGCAGCTCGAAGGGATGTCCGGCGAGAAAACAGGTAGAGAGGAGCCGCGTGGACCCCACGATGCTAGTGGTCACCTACTCCTGCGAGCACAACCATCCATGGCCGGCTTCTAGAAACCACCACTCGACGAACAAACCCATAAAGCCCGAAACCGTTGCAAGCGCCAAGCCCGAGCCGGAGGAGAAGTTCGCGGATCTAGGGGACGAGTCGTCGTTGATGGCGAGCGACGAGTTCAGTTGGTTCGGCGACATGGAGACGACGTCGTCGACAGTGCTCCAGAGCCCCATTTTTGCGGAGAGGAGTTCAGGCGACGACGACATGGCGATGTTTTTCCCGATGAGGGAGGAGGACGAGTCGCTCTACGCTGATCTGGGGGAGCTGCCGGAGTGCTCCGTCGTCTTCCGCGGTGTGGGACCACGACTCGAGATCTGCTGACACGCGTGTATCTGGGCCCACCCTAACACGTCCCCTCCCCCCAAGTTTGTCAAATTGTGCGCGTTTCGTGCGCCATAAGACACCAATTCTTTTCTCTTTGTTACATTGTTTTTTTTTTTTTTTTAAATTCTTTTCCTTAGAAAAAGAATTTGCCTTGTTTTCAGCTTAGTAAATGAATGAATGAATAATAATAATAATAAAATATCTTTGTTATTTTTTTTTCCTTTTATCTGAACATGGTTTGTATAGTCTCGGATATATTTGATCGGGACCCACTAATCATGAACGGTCAAGTCGAAAAGTATCGGGATACTTGGAGCATTCACAATTGGTTTGCTAAAATAGTTTCCAATCGAAAATTTTAGAAAAATTATTCGAAAGAGATCCCATGCACTCTGCCTCCTCCTCCTCTAAGGTAATTACAGATTTGTACATAATACTTTTTGTTGTATGTTTTTGAAGCCTGATTTGAGAAAATGGAGAACAAAACTAATCCCTTCTATGATTGATGTGTTCGTTTGTTCAAAGAACACAAAGGCAAAAAAACAAAAGGAATTTCCAAAACTCGTGCCCCTTTTGCTTTGGTGTTGAATCAAAGATAATGATGCCAGTGATTCTTAAATGCCCACGTTGGTTGGCTGAGAGAAGAGAAGAAGAAACTTCCTATACTTGTAATTGAATTCTCGGGCCGCCCTAACCTTAAAGTCAAACTTGACCAACAAATTTCTTGACTTTTAGGTACTATAGCTGGCAGATTTTTGCCTTGAGTTGCACCCATATATATAATTTGGTGGTTACTTCAAAACAATTTAAATAAAAATTCATAGCCGCCCATGGTTTAGATAAACATGTATTATTTTATTTTATTTTATTTTCCTTTTTTTGGGATAGCTTATTTTGAAGCAGCCAAGACAGAGACATAGATCTAAATTATACAAGGGGGAGTAGTTGAAGAGGATAAGGGCTCAATCACCTCAGTGGTGGATATGTATTATAGTATGGCACCTTAAAAATAATGCATTACACATCTTTGTTTTGTTTCATAATGACAAAAGGAAAGACAAATCAGGATTTAGATTAATTCATTAATATTAAATGTTTTGGTTTGAATTTACCAGTATATATATATATAAATATATATTAAATGGCTTTTATTTGAGTGGCATGCTCATATTTTAAGCAAAGTGTCACATGGTGAGTCAAGGTAATGCCACTCTAGATTTGCTTGCTCTTCTTATGATATTCTTCCTAATTGAATTTGGCAATGGACTGCATAAACTATGACAAATGCCAGCTTAACCATGAGGGGTTGCCCTCAATCCAAGTAATCTGCAAAGAGACACAGGAGTTAGCTGCAGATTACACGGTTAAGAGATTGACAAAATCCCTGGATGTTGAATTCTTAACTTAATCCAAGAGTAAGAGCAACAGCCTAAAAATCAGCCAAGAGATTTTAATTTTACATTTTGCCTTGCATCTTCCGAATTTGTGATTATTCGAATGACTGCAGGAAAAACAAAGCCGACAAAAAACGATACCAGGCAAATAATAGCTCAAGGCACATAATGGGTCTACAAAATTTGATAAAATGGTTAGCTCGACTCTCACTCGGGCGAGAGAGAGAGAGAGAGTTGAAAATACAGAAACTTTGATTATGGGTCTGAATTCTGAGCAAGAATCTCAACAAACAAATATTTGGTGCGAATTTGAGCCCATCCGGTTCAGCACCTAATTGGAAGCAATAGGTGTAAATAGTAAATACCCAGATCCTTCACAAGTTCTTACCTAAAAATTTCAGTCTTCACCAAAAAATTTTGGAAGTAAAGTGGAAACATATATAGCCTATCTCCTACAGTAGGCGTCTCTGAAAAACAATCTAATTGTACATTGAAAAACAATCTCCACATATGCTGCACAACAATGATAGAAACAGATGCTGCACAACAAACAATCCACATCAGCGTAAACCAAAACTCTAGGTGGAACAGCATCCACCTTTCTTCACAGCAGAAACATCTTTATTGACATCAATTTTCTCTCCTTTGGAGGGAACAGCTGAATTTGCAGCATCATCTCTGGTCTCCATGGCCTTCTTGCTTACGGTATGGTAGATCTGAGTAAGAACTTCAGCAAATGCATTGTCCACATTAGTCGCTTCCAGAGCAGAAGTTTCCATGAAGAAGAGGGACTCCCTCTCGGCAAAAGATTTCCCATCCTCAGTTGAGACTGCCACAAGGTGACGAAGATCTGATTTGTTACCAATGAGCATGACCACAATGTTTGGATCCGTGTGATCTCTCAACTCCCTTAACCACCTCTCAACATTTTCAAATGTGGAATGCCTAGTGACATCATACACAAGCAGCGCACCAACTGCCCCTCTATAGTAAGCACTAGTTATGGCTCTGTACCTAAAACTCCATAAACACAAGTTCAGAAAATTGAAAGGATTTGGATAGACAAAAGGTATAGGCATAAAAAATAAAACTGAAAAATAAACTTGATCACAATATAAAGTTTTAAAAAGAAAAAGAACTATTCAAAGAACAATGTGTAGACTCCAATGGGTACAGCCTCCAGGCATACAAAAGGTATAGGCATACAAAAGGTATAGGCATAGACTGCAATTGAAAGGATTTGGGTAGACAAAAAGAATGGGCATATAAAACTCCAAAACTGAAAAATAAACTTGATCAAAACAAAATTTTAAAAAGAAAAGAAAACTATTCAAAGAACAATGTGTAGACTCCAATAGAATAGTATTACATCTAATTAAATGGTAAACTAGCTTATCATCCAACATTTCATCATCTCATCAAGTAAAGCTTCCACAATTCCTGATACTTCAAGGATTTTTTTAAGCAAGATTTGCATTAAATTAAAAGGAAAGATCCAAAAGAGTGAGGAGCATCAACCATACTCTATTACAGCAATTTTTTTTATATTGGCACCGGGTGACCGGAAACAACGTTTTGACTAATTCCAGGGGTGCACAGGCCCTCGGGCAAGGAGTTTCCTGCAAGTGCACCTAAGGTAATTCAAGGAGAAAATCCTCCAGTCCGATGGCCCCTAGAGATTGTTTGCACCCAAGGGGATTTGAACTTTAGACCTTGGGGGAGCATACCCCCCAGCCCAAGGCCTTTACCACCTGAGCCAAACCCTAGGAGTTCTCTATTACAGCAAATTCAATGCATAAAGATTTAAAAAAAGGCAATTGAGCCAATAAATTGGTACTGGCCAGCATTCCTCGGCCTAGACAAGGAGAAGGCCACCATAAAAGGCAGTTTGTGATACATCCCAACTACTTAGGGATTGTGATACTGTGGCTTCGGAAAATGGTGCACTAAAGTTGACTACTTTGGGGAGTCCAGTAGAGCTTTCCACACCTTCATCCCTCAAATCCTCAGATTAGAAAGCAAGAAAGGGCACATGCTTGTAGATAAAGGAACGACTAGTAAAGATGCCGTGGAATGGCCAAAAGTCTGGTTCTCCAAAAGCTGGTTGATAATGGAATTGATGTCACGACAAGGGAGCAGTGTGTGATGGTTATGTGCCAGTGGAACAGGGTTGGGATCGCTAGTTGTGGTGGATCTATGGGCAGAGAAGCCATTAACAAGGAGCATGTGTGGTGTGGATGAAAAAAAAACCCGTAGATCTAGGCTTCAACAACAAGAGCAATGAGTTTGGGGGAGAGGGGGACAAGTAAAATGGCAGAGGAAAAAAAATAGCAAAGAGGAAGAGGGAAGAGGAGAAGGGACGAGGAAACCAAGGTGAAGAAGAGGAGAGACGCCAGAGCTTCCTTCCATAAAGCACTTTGTGGGAGGGACTTTTTCAGGAGGAAGAGCTTTGGTTTTGAGAAGGACTTAATAACAATAACTAGAGCTGCAAGGATTTAAACTCTCTGACACGTTACCTAGAGTTGCATCTTGAACTTAGATACAACGATCCATACAGAAATTGATTAGATTTACTTCAGTATGCTTAAATACCCATCAGTTCGTTTGATAATTAAGACAAGCTCAATTCAACATCTCTCTGTTGCTTTTCAAATGCATCAATATGCTGGCGGAAAAATAAATGTATCCCAGCCAGCAATATGTCACAAACAACTTCTTCAAAGATTATATACCAAGTTTCACAATGTGATTTTTTTACCCACCTTTCCACCAGATTTGCAGCATCTTTAGTAGACCACAATATCTCTTCATATAATTTATTTTGGAATATAATGAAGTGGACCAGGCAGGGTCCAAAACACATCATGTTGCCAAGTTCAAACACCAACTAGACACGGTCTTAAAAGCACCACCTTAAGCCTGATTATATAAAATCGCAGAACTGACCATTCATTAAATAATAGTATCATATAACCACATATTAATATTAGATTAAACAAATCAAGATCCCAATTAAAACAATCTTCAGTGGCTGGGTTTCAGAACAGCCCCTTTCAGTACATAAATTGGCATTGATCCAAGAACACACATGACTTAAAACAAAAATTTCTTTTGGATAAGTATGACAGCACAAAAGATACATCCGTAGTATATAAAGTGAGTTTCCTACTGATATTCTTAGTGAAAAGTACACGTAGTGAACTTGCAATGAAAGACTAGCAGTCATGATGGAGAAGTTAAAGATGGCTGTAGCAGTGGTGGTGGTGTTGATTGTGGTGGCGGTAATTTCAATCAGCGTTTGCTTACTTAAAATCAATATCATGCTCCTAAAAGATCTACTTTCAAATCAAGGATGCCATTGAAGAGAAAATGTGAGCCTGATCCAACAGTGGTATCTCTCGACAAACGATAAAATTACCACTTTAACCAGCGACACTACAGTGTCCTGTTGAAACACATAAGAACACCCATATTCCATGGTCTTGAACAACTGTAGTTGATGTAACCTTTCAAGATTGCGATACAAACATATTCAGAGAATGATGCATGCATTTGCACGAATAAGTAATGTCTAAGGGAGAGCATTGAATTTAGCTCAAACTGTTTTTTTCCCATAAGGGACATAATAACGATTTAGAACATTTAATAGCATGTGGACTTTTGCTAGAGAATTTAACAAAACCTTGCGGACATTACAATCAGGATCCACCACCACTCCATAAATGTCCTGTGAAGTGACTGTTACCATTACCTTCACTTTGTAAACAAAAACAAATGCGTATTACAAGAAAGGTGGCACCACCTATATCCTCCTACAATCCCACTACAGGCATAAAAATTCTATCAATATGTCACACACTCTCATTGCATGGGCATTTCCCACTGGTCATTTATTGAAGAAGATCCATCACACATAACAGAGAAGTTTCATTGCAGTGCAATACACATCACACAACATGCAAGACGTTAACAATTACACACGAGAGCAACGTAAAAATGAAATAACACCAAGTACACAAACAGAGGAAAGAGAAGGGGGTGGGGGTGGGGGGACTAAACTAAGAAGCTACTTTCAAAAGTCCAGGTTCGTGACAGGTAAAACTTAAATTGCAATTCCACACATAATATTTTACGGAAAAGACGGGGGGAAAAACATAACTTGAAGAGGATATTATTAACCTGATCATTACACTTCTTATACTTGGAGAGGGTATATAATGTAAACATCAACTTTCCAACAACTGGAGAGGAAAAAGATATGCATTTATTCCCACACCCCAAATAAAATTCAAGGACCACAAAGCAGAGATGCATGCAAAGGTGATAAAAGATAATATAAGGAGTTGGTCCAAACCAGTGGACGTGAGGAAACTGAACTATTGATATCATCAACTACAAAAATCTGGGACACATCTGCCTTGGCATGTGTACCTCTAGAGAGATAGAGAGGAGCAAGCAGACAAAAACCAGGACAAACTGATCACGAGCAGTGCTTCAAGTGTACAATGTCATTGATACATGTTGAAAAAAAAAAAAACACAAAGATTTTCAAGATAACATAAGCCTAGCCATAGATTCTTATTTTAAAAGATAGCAAATTAGGACCACTTCCACAAAACAAGCATCCATAGTGTGAGCGTCTTTATGATAAACAACTACCAACCACCAAACCGGTTAATATAGGAGGAGAAGAAATTGGAGGTAACTTCAGTATAGAAACAACGAGTAAAGTCAAAAGGCAAATTGAACAAGCCAGACAGGCAAGGAAAAGGACAAAAACTAAAACAGAGAAGATTGTGAATCAAGAGAGAAAATATTATAAACATTTAAAAACATTTCTAGATGAATACCTAAATAAATTATAACAGCACCCACAATATTTTTGTTATAAGTATAACAGCCCCCACAATGAAGAGTGCAACACTTTCACATAGTGACTTATTCATTCCAAAAAGTGTTGACTTAGGTGGTAAGAAACTTATTGCCATGTGGTTTGGTGGATGGGAGGTCATGAGCTTGAATCACCATGGGGATAACGTTAAGGAGATTTGACCCATGCTTATTATCCCGTCTACCAGGTTCTTACCACTTTTCTTTGGTGGAGTTAGGGTCAGGCTATTACTCTAATCTGTTTTAGGTAGCGTATGTGGCTCCCCACTATTTTGGACTTGCTGAGAAGCTCCTAAAAAGTACAAGATGTTACTATGGTTACGGCCAGATAAAGATGGCAACATCTTCACCTCCTTGAGGGAAAGAAGAGTATTGCCTCTTTGCATAAAGTAATCCGCGTCTAATAGGAAGCAAATAAGCACCAGCCCAGATCACAAGTTCGAATATGTCATTTCATTTGTGACTTATTGTCACATTTTGTATACAAATTGCAGAAGTTAAACACAGCTTTATATAACAACGCGCATGATATGAGGATCTCTTATTGCACACGAGAAATCTAAGCTTCGTTTATCATGCTGCGCGATTATTTTGCAAGCAAAGTGAATCTCCTCGACTAATCTCCATCATTAAATACCAACGAAAGAACAAGTTGGGTATAAGTTACTCAATTCAAACCCTTTGAGATCTTCTAAAAGCAAACCCGTCTCTGTATCCCAATTGAATCACAACATCTCAGCTAGAATCCAATGAAACTAAACCCATTACTCCACAACCCCCACAGAGTTATTATGTGCTTGGCATGAGATTTTTATTTAGAACAACAAGAGCCAAAAGATATCAAGCTCCTTTTTTTTCCTTCCTTTTTCCTCTAGAAACCCAGAAAAGCTCCAAAAGGAAAAAATAACGCCAGATCGTAAAAACCCGAATCAAAGAAAAAGAGACCCACACCTTTCTTGGCCAGCGGTATCCCAAATCTGGGCCTTGATAACCTTGCCATCCACGTTCAAGCTCCGAGTGGCGAACTCGACGCCGATGGTGGACTTGGACTCTAGGCTGAACTCGTTGCGAGTGAACCTGGAGAGCAAGTTGGACTTGCCCACACCCGAGTCCCCGATCAGCACCACCTTGAAGAGGTAGTCGTAGTCATCTTCAGCTCTGTACCCGGCCATCCCTCCAATCCAACCAACGCTAATTTCACTCGGGAAAAAGCGGAAAAAATGTGTTATTGTTCAGTTGCTTTCTGACGTTATCTTTGTTAGGTCTTTGTGGGTTGGAAATGCGAGAGACCCAACGAACCGGTGTCCGTCTGTTGGGCTGCGTCTTTGTTTTGAAAGTTGAACTCCTTCTCAGCTTCTCTTCCTACATTTACATTCTGCTTCGGTTCAAGCAATAAATGGATGTAATGGCATTCATCTGCTTCACTGCATAACTTTCTGCGTGAATCCAAGTATTAAGATATCCACCAGAAATATAGATGTAACAATTTCAACGACTCTATGCTTTTTAACAATTTGAAAAAGAAAATAAACAGTATATTGACATTTAATATATTATATCTTAATCTCCTCAAATTATAAAAAATATAGAAAATCTTGATTCATAACTCAGACTTTTATTATTTTTTGTTTCAAAGATTTTACTGAATTTTGATTTTAGTTATACTAAAATTATAATCTTTTGTCCTATCCCGTCGTTGACATAAGCTTTCCCATATTCAGATGCATCAACTAAATAATTGATATAGTTGCCACTAATATTAGTATATTATTAAAACTAAGTTTTTTTTTAAAAAAAAACATTTAGCCGATAATCAAAACTAATAATTTATGTTGTAATTTATTTTGATTACAAGGAATTTCAATCAATTTTTTTTTATATAAAAAATGATGGACTTATAACTAATTTACAACTTAAAAGAAAATGAATAGTAGTTTATAATACAAGATTTATTTTCAATAAAGTCACATGATTATTTATTTATTTTTTTTTATAGAGGAGGTTTTGAACCCAAGACCTCATTTTTGGCGACTATACTAATTGATTGAAAATAAACTAGAAAATAGTTACGGATGTATTTCTAAAATTTTATTTGTGTTTATTATGTTTCACCTAAGCGACAGGTGTGATCTTTACTTCCTCTAAAACGACAGCCCAAACACAACATTTTTATTATTGGGCCTGCTTAGGAAGTTGTTAAAACAACCCTGCAACGGCCACGGCCTAACCCAATCCAACGTCACCACAGTCCAACTCAATCACACGCGTTCACTAACCATTGGCTACACGTAGTAGAAAGTGGTATCCTAACCGAGCGCCACAATGCATCAGAAAGCAGCCAAGTGTATGAGGTTTTTCCTTCTGCTCCCTGCGGTGGGTTTCGTAAGCTCCGTTTCCCACGCCAGATTTAAATCGGACATTGCGAGTGGGTGTTTGATTCGGCTTCTGTCTCCCTCTCTCTTATATCTGATCTGATTATCGACCTCAGGTCTGTAAGAACTCTCTCATATCTTTGAATCTTTAATTTCTCAGTGTAAGTCTCTCTCTCTTTTTCATTCAGCATTTTGATGGTTCTCCTCGTTGTCTTCTTATATACATTGCACGATCCACATGATTGATCTGAGAAAGTTCTCACGGTTTTCTGTGCTCTATTGATTGCAATTCATATTTCTTCCTCGGATAATATCAAGGTGTCCAGATTATTTATCTGTTGAAAATTCCAGATATTTTAAATCAAATAACGTTTTCCGATCCAATTCCTTAGCTTTCTGCATGTTTGGATTTTGATTCCGTATTTGGGTTGTAGATCTCGTAGCATTATGTTCTTCTGTTAATTTGTTTCTTAGATATTCTAACGCTGCGTTTTACGTGCTTTCTCTATTTCATTGTCCCTACGTTTGCGACTATTAAAATTAGTTTACATTTCTTTGTTCTTTGGAGCATGAAATTTCAAAACAATATGTTGTGGTCTAATTTGTCGCTAACGTGGGATTAGCGAACGAACTTTTTTCCCCATTTTTAAAATGTTAGCATATTCCTTGGTTTCAATGGTTTCATCTCTCTCTCTCTCTCTCTCTCTCTCTCTCTCTCTCTCTCTCTCTATTGTGTTGCATAGTTCATGCTTTGTGAGTGTAATAATGAATTCAGTCAAATGGGGTAACGAATTCCTCCCTGTTAAAATATGAGACCAACTAGTTGGCGATGGACTGGTTCGTGACTACTAGGTGGGATTCAGAAACTACTTATGTCAGTGCCATTGTACACAGGCACGGTGATATCCAAGTCCGCATTGTAAAATGTGGTAAGCCTCACATTGGATAGATAAATTGTTAAGGTGTTTCATGAGTGCCGAGTCTCCCATTGACTGTTAACTGGGTGAAACTGGTTTATATAATTGATTATAGGAGCTTCAGTTGTAGCTTTGATAAGTACAGTACAAGTGAACCTAGCCCTTCTTCAGGTTATAACTAGTGTATTATTGATAATCTGAAAGAATGATGGGTTCTGATGAATGTGAACTAGATGGCACCTAAGTGTAGTATGTATGTATGTGAGAATAAATGTATGTATGAAAAGCTTCAAGGGAGGCCCAAGCCACATGTGGCTAGGCCTATACTCCAAAAGGACTAACCAATGGTACAATTAGAGCCCTATTGGAACCAATATAAAGAGCACGAACTTTTCCTTATCAAGTAATGTGGGATCTCATATACCACCTACCATTATCTTCAGTATGAGGTATCACAATCTCCCCCACTTAAATTCTCAATGTCCTCATTGGGCCAATTCGTTGTAGGTGGCATGGCTCAAGTCCCACATTTCTAGTTGGGATAAACTCTGATACTATTTGTAACCCTCAAGGGAGGCCCAAGCCACATCTGGGTTTATACTTCATTGGAACCATTGTAGAAAACAAGAATTTCTCCTTCCCCAACAATGTTGGATCCCATACACTACCTACGCTTCTCATCAATATGCTTATCACAATGTATCTCTTTAAGCATTGGAATAAATTTGTTCTGGTTTTAGTTTCTGGAGCAGCTATAGTATTAAGAAAGAAAATAGTACAAGAATAATGAGGCTTGAAGACTACAAAAATTCATGCTAGTTGGCTCCTCTTGGTCGAATTACTGTGGCATGGGTGATAGTGATACTTTGGTTTGTGATCCAGGTCTCCTATTCTGCTTAAGCAGCAGCCCCTTTTATATCCCATTGGATGTATTGTCAAATATTAAATATTTCTGGCAATGTGTTAAAGTCTTTCTGGTTACAGAGGATCATCTGCAAACTGTCTGAGGTTGTGAGTTCCAATTGTTATGCCCATACTCCTATTGTGGTAGCCTATATGACATCATAGTGGCTGACCACGTTTCTTCTTTTGGGTGTGCCAGAGGCTTGTATTTCATTTATCTAATTATTGCCACACGCATTGTTGTGGAAGCAGATACAGTATGCCTTGTTGCAGTCTGAATCATTATTTATTGGTCATGGTTCTAATCTCCTCGTTTTGATGCATGTGTGATAATTTGGTCTGTATGATGATGAAAACTATTATACTGCAGGGTGGATTATGCTATATCGAACTGAATAGGCAGACATCCAAGAAAGATGCTTGTAATCAATAAGCGCTTTGATTAGATGTGCTTGCTTTATTAAGATTTATGGTTCTTCACCATGTTTAATTTTATAACCTTTGCCCTTCAACGATGTCATCTCCTCATATGCTGAAAATTTGACTAAAGATTCTGATGAACTAGAATCTTATCTTTGAATAAGTAAATTTCCTGGTACGTATTTGAATATCTATTGATGGTAAAATGTGTAACTTTGGAAGCAGGTACTTGGTTTAGTTCTCACTGTTCAGGATGGGAGGAGGATTTAGAGTGCTGCACCTGGTCAGGCCATTTCTCTCATTTCTGCCGGAGGTTCAGAGTGCTGACAGGAAGATTCCCTTCAGAGAGAAAGTCATATACACAGTCATTTCTCTTTTCATCTTTCTAGTTTGCAGTCAGCTACCTCTGTATGGAATACACTCGACAACAGGTGCCGATCCATTTTATTGGATGCGTGTTATTCTTGCATCAAACCGTGGGACTGTGATGGAGCTAGGAATCACCCCTATTGTGACATCTGGGCTAGTCATGCAACTCTTGGCTGGTTCAAAAATCATTGAAGTGGACAACAGTGTCCGTGAGGATCGTGCCCTCCTGTAAGTATTGAGACCACTACAAGCAGTTGTCAGCATTTAGTTAGAGTTCAGTGCAAAAATTACATGTAAAAGCTTTAAATTTATATACTTACTTAAATATTTTTATGGGTTTAATTTTGGACCTAAGTTTTCTTGTTTTAGATTATGTTTGGGAGGTGAGATGAGATGAGAATTTTGTGTTTTGTTTTAAAGTTTAAAATATTATTTTTTAGTTTGAAGATTTGAAAAAGTTAAATTGGAATTTGAAAAAGTTGAATTGTTTATTACATTTTATATAGGAATTTGAAAAAGTTGTAATGATGAGATGAGATGAGATGAAAATTTTGAGTAAGATAAAACATCCAAGCATAACAGAAAAGAATGAATTTTTGCTGTCCTAGAGGATAGTGGAATTTGCTTTCGTCTTGAGATGCTGTCTCTGTGAAGAAATTCACATTGTAAATTTTAAAACTAGGTAATTAATTATATCCATTTTCAATGTGCATGCATGTACATGCAATTAAATGTTGCACAGCCTTGCGTGTTAGCCTCTAAAAATTATCTTTCACTTGTACTTTGGCTCTGTAGCTTCTTACCGATCAACAAAAAAAAAAAGTTTGGCTCTGTAGCTTCTATTTTCTTACACCTTGCTCAGTTGGGCGTTTATTCTTGCAGAAATGGGGCACAAAAGTTGTTAGGAATCCTGATTGCTGTTGGTGAAGCCGTTGCGTATGTCCTATCTGGGATGTATGGTAGTGTTGGTCAACTCGGTGTTGGGAATGCCATTCTTATCATTATTCAGCTTTGCTTTGCTGGAATTATTGTTATCTGCCTAGATGAACTTCTCCAGAAGGGATATGGTTTGGGCTCTGGGATCTCCCTTTTCATAGCTACCAACATCTGGTAGGCTTCAAATTTGTTTTCCATCATAAGCTTTTAGTGTGGTAAGATCCATGGTTCTCTAATCATTGATTTTTGGTTACTGTGAAGTGAAAACATTATTTGGAAAGCTTTTAGCCCCACAACTATCAACAGTGGCCGGGGAGCTGAATTTGAAGGTGCTGTTATTGCTTTGTTTCATCTACTGATAACTAGGAGCGACAAAGTTCGTGCTCTTCGAGAGGCTTTTTATCGGCAGAACCTTCCCAACGTTACTAATTTGCTTGCTACGGTTTTGATCTTCCTAATTGTCATCTACTTCCAAGGTTTCCGAGTAGTTCTGCCTGTTAGATCAAAGAATGCTCGAGGGCAACAGGGATCGTATCCGATTAAACTTTTCTACACCTCCAACATGCCAATAATTCTCCAATCGGCCCTTGTTTCCAATCTTTATTTCATCTCCCAGGTGCTGAAGTTAGCTATGGATTGGTGAATACTGTGCATTACGTTGTGATTAACACAATAACTTTTTTTTTTTTTTACAGCTGCTATACAGGAGGTACAGTGGAAATTTCTTTGTAAATCTGTTGGGTAAGTGGAAGGAATCTGAATATTCAGGTGGCCAGTTTATTCCAGTCGGCGGTCTTGCTTACTATGTCACTCCACCAGCAAGGTGATGCAGTATTTTCCTGTGTTATATAATTACTGTATTCTAGTGCAGAATACTGAGAGTAGCTGGTCATCATGTCTTCTCTCTTACTCTCCGCCCGCTCTCATACTTTTTTTTTTTCATCGGTATCATTGTACAGCTTGGCAGATATGGCAGCCCATCCATTCCATGCTCTATTCTATCTGGTGTTTATGCTTTCAGCTTGTGCACTGTTCTCTAAAACTTGGATTGAAGTGTCTGGGTCTTCTGCCCGAGATGTTGCTAAGCAGCTTAAGGTATTCTGAGATGAGACTTTGTCACGTGCACTAGACCCCACAGACATATTTATGAGTAATTTTTTTCAAGTTGAAGAGCTATCTCTCTTTGTCAATGATGTTTAAATTGTTGTTACTGTTATCAATCAGCAATGACACTTGATTGCAATATTAATTAACTATGTCACTTGCTTCACTAGTTCTATGGTCGTATGACATGCTCTAATCTATGCTGCAACTTGATACAAATTTTTTGTTAGGTTTACAAGCGCATGGTTAAAATTCTCATGCTGATTAATGATGTGTATTTAGGTGCTATTGCAGATTTATTATAACAAA
>QEOT01009358.1:0-11132 GCA_003123785.1 Pterocarya stenoptera | reverse complement strand
TCAAATCCATGATGATTAATTCATCACCAAACCATATGGAAATAAATTATCTCTTACCGCTAAACCAACACTCTAGCTCGATGGTGGCTGGATATATGACACATGATACCAAATAATGTACAAAGTCGCCAATTTCGAATAATGAACTTTAGCGTAGGTTTTAATGGTCATGCACAATTTGGTTCTGTGTTCTATTAATGATCAGTAGACTGGAACCTCAAAATTATGACCAATAATTTGTTTCTTCGTAATGGTGATGCAAATAAATGTTATTAAGATCAGTTAAAGTGTGTGTGTCTATATAAAGGCTCTAAGGAAACTATAAACTTTTAAAATTGTAAAATGTTCATCTCTCTGTTAAAATAATTTGAAGAATAATGTTCTTGTATAAAGAAAGGAAGTAATAAAGAAATAGATCATTTGATTAGCAAGTGATTTCTATCAAGCTAGAAAAGAACAACAAAAGTTCGGAATTGAGTTAAAATGGAATAATTCGTGACCAATAGGGCTAGTTTCTCTTGTTAATATATAAATATATATATATATATATATGTGTGTGTGTGTATGTGTGCGTCCGCGCATGTGTGTACTAAAGAACTAATTCAGAGAGAAATGAACTATAAAACAAGTTACAAGAGGGACTTCTTAGATTGTCTCATTGAATTGGAATTATAATGCCCCAAAACAACACAATTAAGTGTCAAGTTAAAAAAAAAAAAATGTGTTTAAGTAGTAGAAGTCATGAACTCCATCGTATTCGATCGGTGATCAAGACATGCAATAATGTTAATTAATAAGAAAGCATCGTAATGATAATGATGATATAATAATAATAATGATAATGATAATTGTGAGAGGGTAAAATACACCAGGTTCAAAATAGTTCTCAAGGTCCAGCCCATCAAGAAGCCATTACTAGAAGACAAATGAAGAGATGGGAAAAGGGGATAGAGAAAAGGTAAGGGATAATGCGTCAAGAGAGAAAAATGGTGCGTAAAGTAAAGGGAAGTGACATAAAGCAAATAGGTGCAGGAGATAAAAGGGACATGTGTCTATGATTTAGGGACATTCTTTTGGATGGTTGGAGGAATTTTTTGCCAGACTTCTTGGGGGCACTTCATCTTCTTTAACATCACGACAAAGAGACTCCAGAAGAAGAGAGAAATCAAATCTTCATTGTACAGCGAGGATGAGAAATTATGAGAGATTATAAATAAATTTATTATAGTAGAATCTCCTATTCCCAAACCATGTGGATGTAGGCTTAGTACCGAACTACGTAAATCTGTGTGTCAATTTCTTCTTATTCAAGGTTCAGCCTACTTTAACGAGTCCGAGAATGGATCTTTCTCCCATTCCAGAATGCACCATTTTTGGGCCTTAATAATAATAATAATAATACTAATAATAATAATAATGATTATATGAGTCATGATATATTCCAATCTGCTACCATTACCAAAATTAGTCTTCGATCGACCTAAGATATATATATATATATCTACCATGGTAAGTAGTTAAAACCACTGGCTTCATTTTCCTTCGGGTGGACGCTTGTTACTGTAATTCTTCATGACACTGTAATCCAAGTGTCTTTTCACTCACTACATGGAAGCTTGTCGGATGCTCTTCTTGGATAGATGACAGTGGCATCTAATTCTTCATGGCTCATTCCACTGTAATCTTAGTTCATACATTTCTCCTCCTTGATGAATGGCCTCATACTACAATATGATGTATATCTAAAAAACAAGCAACATTGTCGCGTCCCCTGTTCGGACTTGAGTAATTAATATTGTATACTACACTACTATATATAATAAACATATTCATTATTATTTTTTATTATTATCTTCTTATTATTTTATAATGTGACATTAGTTGATTGATTTACAAATAAAATACAATAAATAGTATTCAAATAATGAGATGATAAGAATTAAGATAATGATTAACATTACTTTTTATCCGTTAATGGAAACTTGAAGTAAACGTGGTTGTGGTCCCAAATGATAATAAAAAAGTAGTGGAGAAGCACTTAACGAAGGTAGCTTACTCTTAACACTCGTTTAAATACATTTCCATCCTTCCTAATACAATTGTCATAATTCTGTATGTCGGACGTGATCAAAGAGTCCCTTATCCACACAAAAATATTAATTAAATCAGTAATAAATGGGTATATTGAGAAAATAAGAGCATCATAAATAATCATTATAAGGCCATACCTATATATCCCTTGTTGGTGATCCCTAGGAGCATAAAGATAAAAGATCGTCTATAAATATTTGACATAAATTGTTTTAGCAAAACCTTTGTATTCAATTCAAACATCCGAACGATTCTATATAAATTGCCATGAATGCAATTTAATGCATTTGGGGGATTGTTGGCAGAAGTTGAAGTTAATTAATTCATTTTCAGTAAGGTAAGGCATGTGGAGTTGTGAACATGAAAATGATCATTTTGATGTCTTAAAATTTAAAAAAAAAAAAAAAATTAGAATTTTAATGTACGATAGAAATAGCTAGCAGATACAAATTAGAATTTTTGTGCCATACTAAGCCCCCTTTATGCTCACACCATGAGTACCACCATCACTTTCAAAATAATTCCATCCTTGAATGAATGTCTTGATTTTGATAGAGATCTGTGGTCACGTCTTCTGATTTCAATAATTAAACTGCTTTTCATGTGTAATTGGCTATGATGATTGCCTGAGCTAATTGTAAACTTGTGATGGTGTTTTAATTCTGAGTAATGATACATACACAACACATTATACAATAATATATTAAAATGAGGGCATTTTTATAAAATGATGTTATTTTATAAGGTGTTTTAGAAAAATATCCTTCATTTAAAATATAGTTGTATAAAGTGTTGTAAAAAATATTGTGTGGAAATCATTTTTCTTTAATTTATAATCTGAGCTAATGATGATTGCCATGACCACTAACAATTTTTTTTCCCCAACCTACCATTGATAACAATAAACATATAATCGATCTATTTAATTTTAGGTCCATAAATTGAATAAATAAAATAACATCAGATTTTGTGGGGCACGAACAATCTTACCTCCAACTAAATTGGACTCCATATTTGAAGTGTTTCTAGTCCATAGGATTTCAATTCATTTGCACAAGCATATATATAAAAAAATTAAATTAAATTAAATAATAAGTTCAGACATTGAATATATTAATAAAAACTTTTTTTTTTATCCTTTAACTAATACGAATTTCACTTGCTTTTTCATCCTAAACTATCCTGATGTACTTAATTATATTTACAGTTAGGTCTTGAAGGAATATGTACATTAAAATCTTTCTAAATAATAAGACATTTAATATCCTTTTCTTCCTCAAAATTAAAAATTAATAATATATATATCCATTGATGGCTGGTTCATTAATATATCTGATGAAATGAAGATTCAAGAACTGTGTTTTCGCGATCAAGAAATAAAATAATGTGTTTCCGTCACCATCTTCTTTCGGCTGTCTTCTTTGTTATTTTTTTATTTTTTATTTTTCTAATGCTTTATCCGAGGTTCCAGCTTTTTGCAAACATTTCGTTGTTTTAACAGGAAAATAAAATTATAAAGAAGTAGATAAAGCAAGGATAAGATTTGTACAATTTTAAACTATATATGTGATACATTATCTATCTACGTGAAAATACCTATCTCTAAAGGTGGCCGGAGGCCTCTTTATCAAAACTCGTAAAAGATTAGAGGTAGACAACTCTTTAATAAATAAATAAATAAATAAATGAATCCAACTTATAAAATATTTAAAATAAGTGAGTGGTTGAGTTTAATATCATATTAAATTACCACTCACTTCAAAAACTTATGATCGGTAGCAAAAAGAAGGAAGGAAGGGTTGGTCTAAGAAAATGATGGTCGACATATCTTGGTGTCGAAGAACTTTGTATCTTTATAGAAAAGGAGAGCTACAATTACACGACTGCTTCTTCAATGAATACTCCCCAAGTCGTAATCTTTTCTTTCTTGCATTTACAGCTACTCCATGCATGCATCTTCCGTATCTCTTAATTAGTACGGGACTTTTTTTTTTTCTTTTTTCCATGTAATCATTGCCTTCAGAAACATTTATGTGTTTGATATATTTTCAGATTTTAGGATTTAATTTTTTATATTTTGATTTTTTTTAATATATTTTTTATAAATATACCACAGTATTACCATGTTAATGAAGTAAAATGAACGAGATAATTGAGACGAAATACTCAATAATACTCATATATATATTATATATAGAGAGAGAGTATTGTTATTGATAATTAAAAGGCTTGTAAATGTTATTATTAATAATATGTTACCTATAAAGCAATAATAAGAGGAGAAATTAAGTTGGGAAATGAATGTGCATGATGGTCTCTATATATGTGAAGCCCAAGAGTCACGGGAGTCTATTTTATTAATAATTATTAGTTGGAGTCACACCCAAAATTCTCGCAGTAGAAGAACTAATTGTTAGGAACGGTCTTATCTCTGGCCCACCGCCGATGAACTTCACCGACCATTGCTCTATCTATATCAAGGAGTATCAGCCTTCGGAACCACCCAGGATCGCCACGTTCAGCTGCCTGGCCCCACCATCATTTCGTTGTTTCCTAAAATTATATTCATATATTTTAATTCTATTTCGTTAAAGAATAATTACGTTTAAAAGTTATTAAATCGACTGGTAAATAAAATAAGTGTGTTTGAATTATTATTATTTTTTTATGACTTTATAATCTAATATCGATGAATTATCCATAGTCAAATTACAGGATACATCTAGATTTATGTAAGAAATAAGGACAACGGATCGAGTTTCCTGCAATTAGTTGCACAATTTACATGAAAAACTCCAAGATCAAAGACGTGGGGCCGTCCTGAATTTCCTAACATGGACTCCACATCTCTTTCTCTCTCTCTCTCTCTATATCTCTCTCGGATTTTCCCCGCAATTCAGTGGCTGAATTACAATACAAAGATCTTAGTTCTATGAAAAAGATTCAGGGACGTTAATCATGCAGTCTCAACAGTAGTAAAAAGTAACAGAGAGAGAGAGAGAGACCTTGTTCCTGGCATTCCAAACGACTGTAGAAGGTAGGGTCCACTACTGGACAGTGAGCTATCAATCACCTTACACAGCAGAAGGACCCACAATCATTATCCGTCTGCAGACCAATAGCTTCACCCATTCCAAATTAATTGTACAACCAAACATCCATTTTCGCCTTCTTAATGCAGTGAGATGATTTTAATTTATTTTTATTGCACAATTTAAATATCTTCTTAAAAAAATTGTTTCTTTAATTAATAGCTAATATGAGGTGATATAAAATAGATAATTATCTAAATTAAATCATAATTTCTTTAAATAATTAAAATTTTAGATGCTGTAATAACAGTAATACTTATCGGCACTAACATAAAAGCCTTCCCGCGCTTTAAATCCTACTTATCTCCACCACCATCTCCATCTCCGGCTGCACTCTGATATAGTCAAAATTTTGTGCCTACTTTTCAACGTAGAAATCTCTCCATAAGCCATCTTCCAAAAACTTTTCCCCCTCGATCGTACCCCTTCCTTTTGAATTTCCTTCTTTAATCGAAAGTTCCCTGTCTTCTTTTTCAATATACTTCCTCACAATTTCATGCCCAAAAACACGACTCTGTTCTACTTTCTTCTAAGATGGATACACTGACACCCAAATCAGCCTTGAACAGCAAGAACAAGTTTGCTCGCACTTTCCAAAAAGTTATCAACCTCCGGACCACAACAAGAATCACTTCAAACAATGGGATTTGCATGCTCACATCGCAATCCAACGTCAAGGAGGATTTTTTCACCGATAGAAACTCCCAGAAGTTCGACAAGAATGATATTGATGCGAGAGGCCGGCAGCAGAGAGCAGTGCTCGAAGCTTTGGTGGCGAAGCTTTTCGCGGGCATTACTTCGATCAAAGCTGCTTATGCTGAGCTCCAAATGGCACAGAACCCTTACAACTGCGAAGCTATTCAGGTCGCGGACCAGGCCGTGGTGGACGAGCTCAAAGCAATTTCCGAGCTGAAGCGCAGCTTCTTGAGAAAAGAACTCGATCTTTCACCCCAAGTCACGCTCATACTCGCGGAGATTCAGGAGCAGCAGGGGTTGATGAAGACCTACGAGATCACCATCAAGAAGCTCGAGACTGAGGCGGACCTCAAAGACTCCAACATCACTTCGCTTCAGAACCAGCTCGACAACTCCAATTCACTTAACAAGTGCTTATATAAGAGGTTAAACTCAAGTGGGTCTCTGTCCATGTTTGATAATCTTCGACTTACGGCGCTCAATGTGACCCATTTTGTCCAATTTCTTCACTACACCCTACGATCCATTCGTAGTTTCGTGAAATTAATGATACGTAAAATGGATTCGGAGCACTGGGATCTTGACGCGGCCGTCAAGTTCATCGAACCTGACGCGGTTTTTACAAACCCAAGCCACCGGTTCTTCGCTTTCGAATCCTTCGTAAACATATGCATGTTTCAGGGCTTCAATTTCCCTCAGTTCCAACCAAGTGATCACTCCCAACGACAACCTCCTCTTGAAACACACCGCAATCACCTCTTCTTCGACAAGTTCAAGAAGCTCACAAACGTAAATCCAAGGCAATTTCTTTCCCATAATCCGAACTCGTCGTTTGCAAATTTCACAAGGGCCAAGTACCTTCACCTCGTACATGCGAAAATGGAGTGCTCTCTCTTCGGTAACTTGAATCAGCGAAAGCTCGTGAATTCCGGGGGCGTCCCTGACTCCTCTTTCTTCGTAGCGTTTGCTGAGATGGCGAAGCGCGTGTGGCTTTTACATTGCTTGGCATTCTCGTTCGATGAAGAGGTAAGCATTTTTCAGGTAAGGAAGAACTGTAGGTATTCTGAGGTGTACATGGAATGCGTGGCAGAGGAAGCGTCGTTCTACTCCGGTGAAATCGCCGGTGGAAATAGCGGTGGAGATCTCAGCGTGGGTTTCACAGTCGTGCCGGGGTTCAAGATTGGAAAAACCGTAATACAAAGTCAGGTTTATTTGTCTCCGGCTACTACTACGCCGGCGAGTCGCTAAAGTTCTGTATATTGCATGTGAGAAATTACAATACCAACGCGCTTTTTTCACACGCTCCGGTAACGGGAATTTTAAATCCATTCGAAATGTTGTATATTATTGGTATGAGAAATATTTTAATGATTAGTACAAATCTTAGATAAATTTTCTCCAAATTTTTGTAAAACGGTAGATCCCTTGAAAAAATGTAAAATATAAATATCATTTTAAAGATTTATTTTTTTTAAAAGACCTATTTAGGATTTATTTATTTGAGACTTATACTTAATATTATTCTTTTAACAAATGATTACTTAAAAATAATGTGATTTGATATGAAATGATAAATTATAAAATTATTTTTATTATAAAATAAATGTAACTGATTGAATCTATCTTGATTTGTGAATATGTTTTTATATAATTTCTTTATGGATGCAATGGAGATTTCATATAAATTTATTACTCCAATAAATATATATATATAATTTCGAAAGATAGATCTAGTATTTAATACTGAAATCCACATACAACAATTAATATGGTAAAATTCATGGGGTGTCTATCTCCCTTTAAATTATAAAAGTTTATAATTAGAAAAATATTTTAATCCATATAGGGACACTTATATTCCATATATTTGATTGATGAGTAATGCTACATACAGTAGTAAAGTGTGCAAGCGTTATGCAATCATTTTGAAAAGAAAAATACTACTCTTACCGCTGGTTTTTACCGCTCTGATTTTTTTAATTTTTTTATTATTATTTTTTATTTAATGATTAAGTAAGTGCTTTTTAATAATATTATGAATTTTTTTATTTTTTAAAAAATATTTAAATGTATTAATAAAATAGATATAAAAAAATACAATAAAAAAAAACACATAATTTTACACTAGCGGTAAAGGGAGCGGTGGCTCCCAGCGGTGGGAGTAGCACCGCTCTTTTGAAAAAGAGTGAGGTCTATTATTAAAAAATTAATTTTCTTTTCATGTGAAATCTGTATTTATTTATTTTTTTTAAGTGATTACATGACGCTTTCACACTCACGACTGCAATCATCTTTTCTCTCGAGAGTGGATATCAAATGGATTGCTAATGATATTTTGTATATATATATGTAAACTACTCACCCAGTTTCCAAGTATAATCTGTTGGAAGAATTTGTGGGGAATCTGAAAATGCAGAGTTATATAGGCAACAACTTATCGGGCATATATATGTGATTATAATAGCATATTGTTAACATTAATTTTTTTTTAATAATATTGAATATATAAGTAAATGTTTTAACATCAGTTTTATGTAGGTCTCTTAGATATTCCAATTTAGATACGACTGGGTCGAATAACAACTGGACCCAAGTCCTGAGTTTTTCAAAAAACTGGGTCAAAGAAAGCCTCGTCTCAGAAAGGCCAACCAAGTCATAAAGGCGTGGAAGAGAGACGCAATCCGGCCGTTCCGACCCGATCAAGGTCAATAGATGTCTGATAAAATGGGTGGATCATGCCAAAAACTGTATCATCAATATATATATATATATATATATATANGTAAGGAAGAACTGTAGGTATTCTGAGGTGTACATGGAATGCGTGGCAGAGGAAGCGTCGTTCTACTCCGGTGAAATCGCCGGTGGAAATAGCGGTGGAGATCTCAGCGTGGGTTTCACAGTCGTGCCGGGGTTCAAGATTGGAAAAACCGTAATACAAAGTCAGGTTTATTTGTCTCCGGCTACTACTACGCCGGCGAGTCGCTAAAGTTCTGTATATTGCATGTGAGAAATTACAATACCAACGCGCTTTTTTCACACGCTCCGGTAACGGGAATTTTAAATCCATTCGAAATGTTGTATATTATTGGTATGAGAAATATTTTAATGATTAGTACAAATCTTAGATAAATTTTCTCCAAATTTTTGTAAAACGGTAGATCCCTTGAAAAAATGTAAAATATAAATATCATTTTAAAGATTTATTTTTTTTAAAAGACCTATTTAGGATTTATTTATTTGAGACTTATACTTAATATTATTCTTTTAACAAATGATTACTTAAAAATAATGTGATTTGATATGAAATGATAAATTATAAAATTATTTTTATTATAAAATAAATGTAACTGATTGAATCTATCTTGATTTGTGAATATGTTTTTATATAATTTCTTTATGGATGCAATGGAGATTTCATATAAATTTATTACTCCAATAAATATATATATATAATTTCGAAAGATAGATCTAGTATTTAATACTGAAATCCACATACAACAATTAATATGGTAAAATTCATGGGGTGTCTATCTCCCTTTAAATTATAAAAGTTTATAATTAGAAAAATATTTTAATCCATATAGGGACACTTATATTCCATATATTTGATTGATGAGTAATGCTACATACAGTAGTAAAGTGTGCAAGCGTTATGCAATCATTTTGAAAAGAAAAATACTACTCTTACCGCTGGTTTTTACCGCTCTGATTTTTTTAATTTTTTTATTATTATTTTTTATTTAATGATTAAGTAAGTGCTTTTTAATAATATTATGAATTTTTTTATTTTTTAAAAAATATTTAAATGTATTAATAAAATAGATATAAAAAAATACAATAAAAAAAAACACATAATTTTACACTAGCGGTAAAGGGAGCGGTGGCTCCCAGCGGTGGGAGTAGCACCGCTCTTTTGAAAAAGAGTGAGGTCTATTATTAAAAAATTAATTTTCTTTTCATGTGAAATCTGTATTTATTTATTTTTTTTAAGTGATTACATGACGCTTTCACACTCACGACTGCAATCATCTTTTCTCTCGAGAGTGGATATCAAATGGATTGCTAATGATATTTTGTATATATATATGTAAACTACTCACCCAGTTTCCAAGTATAATCTGTTGGAAGAATTTGTGGGGAATCTGAAAATGCAGAGTTATATAGGCAACAACTTATCGGGCATATATATGTGATTATAATAGCATATTGTTAACATTAATTTTTTTTTAATAATATTGAATATATAAGTAAATGTTTTAACATCAGTTTTATGTAGGTCTCTTAGATATTCCAATTTAGATACGACTGGGTCGAATAACAACTGGACCCAAGTCCTGAGTTTTTCAAAAAACTGGGTCAAAGAAAGCCTCGTCTCAGAAAGGCCAACCAAGTCATAAAGGCGTGGAAGAGAGACGCAATCCGGCCGTTCCGACCCGATCAAGGTCAATAGATGTCTGATAAAATGGGTGGATCATGCCAAAAACTGTATCATCAATATATATATATATATATATATATATAAAAAATAAATCTTGTCAATAAAAGGTTAAAAAGAGAAGAGCTAGTAAAGATGGAGCTAGTTTTTTTACTGTTTGTTGGCGTGCGGTAACAGTACGTGGTCAATTTGTGTGGTTTAGATAGTGAATTGAGTTGAGATAAAAATTAAAAATTAAATAAAATATTATTAAAATATTATCATTATTTATTATATTTTATATAAAAATTTAAAAAAATTATAATAATGAGATTGAAACACTTTTTATAATCAATCCCTATGCAATAAAGCTTTTCAAAACTCATTAGTCCATCACAAAACCCCCCTCACAAAAATATACCCATAAGCCTTCCTGCTCTCAAAATTCCAACCTTCCTCCACTACTAGTTTCTCCCTTTCTCTATTTTCTTTTCTTTCGCGTTTTTCTTAGATCTTTTTTTCTTCTTCTCATATTTGTCAATTGAAATCCCCTGCACCTCATTCGCCAATCCCAGCCATCATCTGCCTCCTTTTTCCTGGAGGATACACCCACAACATACCAATAATATATATTTCTGATGATCAGATATCATCCAAATTCTTTCTATATTAATCAAATCTTACTCTATGTATTTTAGTATTTAATCCAAATTAATTAATTAATTTCTTTGTAATAAATTCATTGAAGAAGTTCTATTTGCTCAATAAATTTACCTCTATTTTTTTGTTTGTCCATTACTTACCAAATAAATTTGAAAAAAACCCATTTATTTAGC
>QEOT01009357.1:260419-285595 GCA_003123785.1 Pterocarya stenoptera | reverse complement strand
TCTGTCACCAAAGGTAAGAAATCCTAAATTTAAAATTTAAGTTTTTGTGATTTATATATTATGGAATGGAGATTGGAGGAAAGATGGGGTTTAAACGAAGATGGATGATGGGATTTTGTGAATTGTGTGCTATGGAGACTTGATTGTGCATGCGGTTTAAATTTTTGATGGTTGATCATTGATGAATCTGTCCAGTCTCCCATTCGTGTGTTTTTGATGAATTTTTTGTTTGCATTATGTAATGTGTGTGAATGATGAGTTAATTTGTGTCTAATTAATTCAAATTGGAACTTTAAATTAATTTAGGGCTCTAATCCGAATTGGATCAAGGGAACTCCAAGTCATGTTCCGGATGTTCTTGAGTATGAGGAGGCCGATGTCGAGGAGGAGGGTGATGATCAGCCTGGATCTGGTATTTATTTTAAGTTTATTTTCTAATTTCTTATTTTAATTTATTTATTTTCATTTAATTGATATTCATTAGTTTGATTTCAAATTTAATTGTTATAGTGAGACATGAGACGACGTCTACGGCTACCTCCGATGCAGTATAACTTTGTATTAGACCTACTATTGCCATGGTTTGCACAATTTCTCCCTTAATTATTTTTTGCATTTAAAATTGTGTTTCATCTTTATAACTTTATAATTCTAATTTTTTTTTTATTTTTAACTTATTAATATTTAAAGTTTTAGAACTTGTTAACTTTTATGATCTTCATTTTCAGTCTCACAGTAGTCGACACAACTCACCTCAGTGAACTCACCACCACAATTCCACTCCAAAATCAAATTGAGAAGTTATTATTTTGTCAATTTACAATTAATTGTAATGTTGCTACAATAGTTAATTGTACAATTTGTAATATTTATTTCTTTTAGAGGAGTTTGTAATAATATACTAGTTTATTAGTTCTCTTAATTTGTATTTTGTATAACTGTAAACTACTTATTTTAGCTTAGTACCTTAGTGATGATTATTACTTAATTAGTTAATAGTTGAAACTTAGTATAATCTATATATATATTATATATTGTTTTTCAATTTTTAAATATATAAGTTAAATTCTGGGGCTCAAAAAACGGATTCTGGACCCAAAAACTGATTCTGGGCCATTTAGGGCCCAAAAAACTATACTGGGCCAAAGGCCAGTATTCGGGTGCAGGTGGATGGAGGTCCACCCTTGCACCTCACCCACTGGACGGGGTACCCCACCCTCGCATGGACGGGGGCGAGGGGCGGGGGAAGGGTGGCCCCACCCCATAGGGGATGGGTATCACCCCTAGTACAGAAGGGGAACTGTCACTTCCTTTTTATATAAACACAGCTTTGCCCCCTCATTCCCACCTTTTTTTTTTTACACCCTCGTCTCCTTTGTTCGATTCCTCTTCCTTTCCATTACCTTTCTCTACTGTAGTTTTCATGGCTCCCAAGAAGATCGTTCAAGTCAAAATTCCTGGGGAACTGGACCAACCTGAGGTTCTCACCATGGAGCAATTATTCATTGGGCATAACTGGCATTCAAACATCACTCCTAAGTTCTTATTGTCGTTGGCTTCCACTTTTCACATCTCGTAGAAAGTGGTTTTTGAAGTTCCTGGGCCTTGTGAAGGGGCTATTGACGATGAGGGTTACACTTTGAAGGTCGCTCTCTTCCCTACCACGTTTTCTTGTGGGTTGAGGCTACCTTTCTCTCGCTGTATTCGCGACCTATTGGATCACCTCAATTTGGCCCCCTCTCAAATCCACCCAAATGCTTGGAGGATATTGATGTGATGTTGCAACCTCTGGCGAAAGGCTTTGTCAGAGACAGACTCGGAGCATTGCAACCTTACTGGATGCTAGTTTCTCCTGACTCATAACCTCATAAAACATGACGGGAACATTTGCAGTCTTAGGGTGATGCACACCTTTGTTTCTCTAGGAATTTTCGGTTGGCCAGGTGAACTGCCGCAAGTTCCCTGTTCAGGCAATATGGGGGGTGGTTCCTAATGATAAAGCGATACTGCCGAAGGCCTCTCTCGATCTCGTTGTTGAAAGGACAATCGTCATTCTTCCTCCCGTGCCTGTCGCCAAGTTACCAATTGCTGGGGTCGAGGCAGCGGTGGAGGTGAGGAGTGAGGGGGATAGATCATAGGGTGTGAGGGATGAGAGCCCCAAGACCTTGGCAAAAAACTCCCTTTCCATTGTCGCTGGCCACCTTTCCATCTAGTCGTTCATCTGCCCAACAGAGGGGGCTGCAGGCATTGTCAAAGACATGGGGGCTGCCCTGCCACCTCTCAAAGAGGGCCCCGTGGAAGCCATCCCTTTCTGCGCTGAGTCGGAAGGGGGAAGCCCGAGTAGAATCCTTCGATCGGGTGATCAAGTCCTCAATGGGATTTTTCTTGGTCTCTTGTGTTGGCCTTCTCTTTGTCTGTTGTTTCATCATTTAGAGTTCTATGTTGACTATTTTTGTTTTTGCTTTTGTTGGCGACAGGGTGCATCTCAGCTGGCTGCGTTCATTGTGGACGGCCGGGAAGCTATTGAAAGAGAGAAGTAGGCCCCCTGCTTGCTGGCGCAACAAGCTTTACGAAGTACTCAGGAGGAGAAGGAGCGGCTGGAAATAGAGTTAGTGAAGGCCCAACTTGCTCACAAAAAAAGTCGGGGGCAGGTCAAGTAGCTTTGTCGTTAGTGGAAGACATTGAAAGTTGAGCTTGTGACGATGAAAGAGTAGGCATAGTTAGGTCAAAATGATGTCCTTACTATGTCAGCGGCCAGGAGCTCGGCTGAGGGGTCAGTTGGTGAACTGAGAGTGAAGGTGGCAGATCTTGAGGAATCACTGAGGAAGTTGTAGGGGGAGAATGCCGACTTGAGGGGCAATCGAGACTCTGAGGCCTAGCGACTTGGGCAGTTGGATAAAGACTGTCAGTCCTTTTCTGCAACTTTGAAAGGATGGGAAGACTCATTGGCGGTCACCCAAGCCACTACCGACCAAGATAAGAGGAGGGCCGACCAAGCATCCGACTAAAGGGAGTTGAGAAGAGGCTGGCCGCCCAGACGATGTTCATTGAAGATATGCAGAGCAACCTATCTCAAGTTCAAGAGGTCGTTCCCCACTTAGCAGGGCAGCTGCAGTTAGGTGTGTTCGTCTGCAACAAGGCTTGGTCGTATGGATATGTTGAAGGCCTCAAGAGGATGCAGGACCACATCCTAGAGAACCCTTAGGCGAACTCAAGAGCCCTAGAGGCACACTTAGGAGCCTTTAACCCCTGTGACCTCCCTCCAGACCTCGACGCGCTCAAGTATGGCTGCACCTTGGGCAGGGAAATGATTCTTGACGCCTTCTCTTCTGATTCTAAAGCCCCCGATCCAAATCCTAAGGTGCTTACGCCAAGCCCCAATGCTCCCAAGTAGAACCTTGATGCTCCAGCACCTTAGTTTTTGTTCATGTTGCTTTGTTTGTAAAGTTAGACACATTATTTTCTTTTCTTGTAGGAAACTTTGATCAAGTATCTTTAGATGTCCTTGCAGCCATTTGCTCGCTCTTTGACTTGCCTTATTAGAAAAGAAATTTGTTACAACATAATCTTGATGTAATAGTAATACACATAAAGAAGAAATTTATTGATAATATAGTTGACATTGTTGAAAATTGATAAGAAATCAAAAGATAGTTTGCAAGCAAGTCTTGACTTGTAAAAGATGGGTTTGAGACCACAAATTCACCATTTTTCCAATACTGCAAACAACACATATTTACCTCTAGTTTCTTTCAGACTGAATAACATAGAAATATAAATATGCCAGAGAGTTATGCCTTAAACGTTTCACATTGTATTAAGTTTTGAAAAGATACTATAAAGGGTATGAAGAGTCATGACGATCACATACTAATGCAGCAAGTGCTACAAATTATATTGTGCAAGTACATGTCCAAGAAGGTTGCAGAACCATTAATAGAGTTGTCTGCCTTCTATAGGAGAATTTGTTCCAAGACATTACGCATAGGAGATTTAGATCGATTGGACTTTAGAATACCATATATATTGTGCCAATTAGAAATTATATTTACATCTGGATTCTTCATGATTAAGGTGTATTTAGTCCTTTAGAATGTAATTCAAATGTTATTCGTTGATAATGAATTTGCCCACGAAACTTGTATTCAACAACTAAATGTACAGTCAAAGAATGTAAGTTCTACAACTGCTACCAAATCATTTAAATTCTTTGGCTGTTTGTACAAGCCCTTTAGAATATAATTCAATTTTTCAACCTAACTCATCTATTTGAGTGTTATCCATATTCATAACCTGAGAATTGATTTACAACAAAATCTATTAAAATGACTATAACGAACTAAAGGTAATGTGAGTTACATGTATGTACAATATACTAGTGGGTGTGATGTTGAACTTAAATAGTCTCGAAACCATTAACAAAACGGTCTCGATGCTTCTTTTATGTTTAATAAAAAGACTAGTGGTAAACAAAAATGAGTAAAAGAATTTCTACTAAGAGAAATGAGTCTGAAAATTGGAATAAAGATAAAGTTGTGAAAATGGAGAAAGTGAAATGTCATGAATGTTCTGGTTATGGTCATATAAGAATTGAATGTCCAAATTTCAAGAAAAGTAAAGAAAAGGCATTGAGTATCACACTTAGTGACAGTTTAGATTCTGAAAGCTCAAATTCATCATCGAATGATGAAAAATCTTTTATGACTTTTTCTACGGCTATGAATAATTTTCCTGAGATTACACTAACAAAATTTGAAAGTGAAAGTGATGATAGTGATTTGGATGTAGCACTTGTTGATGTTGACCAAGGACTGAGTGTACAGGAAGCATACAATGATTTGTGTGAAAAAGTGATCAAACTAAAGAAACTTAAAAAGAAGTTGTACGATAAACTTATTGCTGTGGAGAATGAGAAAAATAACCTCTCTGAGGCATTAAAAATTTCTAATGTTTAAGTGTCACAATTAAAGGATCAAAAGGCTGCACTAGAAAATGAATTGAAAATTTTTTTGGAGTGCAAACAAAAAACTGTAACACGGAAATTAGAAGAAATGTTGAGCTTTCATAAATTAAGTAGTGATAGAACTGGCTTAGGATATACGACTTTCAAATGGAAAAAAAAGAAAAAAAAAAGAAAAGAAAAAAAGAAGCCTTATCATTTGCTGCCACTACATCTAAATTTATTATTTTTGTTAAAGGAAATCAAGGTATAAATGTTCAAAATCATGTTGTACCTAAGTAAGTTTATTCAAAAAATCTGCATGGAAAATTAGTCACAAAAATTACGAAGAAATGTAAGTATGAAGGTAAATTTATTCCTACTTGTCATAATTGTGGAGTTATTGGTCATATAAGGCCACAGTGCTTTACTTGTACCAAGTGAAGAAAATTGAAGGTGAAAGAAATTCAAAAAGGAAAGGGAAGAGTCTAAAGAATCAAGTTGATGATATGAGTCAACAAATCAACCTCATAAGCCTCAAGCTTGGTGAACTAGCAGATTTCTGCTTTCAAATAAAGAAAATATCATTCAAAGCAGTGCAAATGAAAAGAACAAGTCAAAACTCAAGGCAGAGTGGATGATTAAGGAAGATGCTATGTGTCTTGTTGCTCACACAACACTTGGATCAATGGAAGATTGTCTTTGGTACCTGGATAATGCTTATTCGAGACACATGTTTGGAGATAAAAAAAATTATTCAAGAAGGTTGAACCAACCTATGGAGGCACCGTGACATTTGGAGATGGTAGAAAGGTTATTGTAGAAGGGAAATGAAGTATTGAAATACCTAAATTACCTTTTCTACATAATGTTTTATTTTTTAGTGGTCTTAAAGCTAATCTACTCAACATTAGTGAAATTTGTAATGATAATCTCTCTGCACAGTTTTCAAAAGATAAATGCAATGTTTATAATCAAGCCAGAGAATGGATTTTAAAGGCCATAAGAACCTCAGATAATTGCTATGGAGTCTCTCCAACATCAAGGTTGAGTTGCCATAGAGTCTTACTTGATAAGTTGAGTTGTGACATCAACAGCTAGGGCACATTAATTTTAGAGATTTATCAAAGATCTCAAAAAGAGAAGCTGTAAATGGACTACCCAAGGCCATTAAAGCCAAGAAAATAGTTTGTGGAGGATGTCAATAAGGAAAGCAAACTAGAGCTCAACATAAGGAATTTTCTCATATTCTTACTTCTCGGCCACTTGAGCTATTGCATATGGACTTGATGGGTTCAACACAAACCGAGAGTCTTGGCGGAAAGAAGTATATCATGGTGATTATGGATGATTTTTTGAGATATACATGGACCATCCTTTTGAGAGAAAAACCTGAACCTTTTGACATTGCCAAGAAGCTATTCAAGAAACTACAAATAGAAAAGGAAGTTTCTACCTCTAGAATACGTAGTGATCATGGTAGAGAATTTGAGGATACTAATTTCACTTCTTTTTGTAATGAACAGGTTAAATATCAAGAATTTTCTGCACCTATCACTACAACAAAATGGAATGGTGGAAAGGAAAAATAGAGCAATTCAAGAAAATGCTCGAACTATGTTAAGCAACAAAAATGTGGCGCTATATTTTTGGGGAGAAGCTGTAAACACAACAAATCACATCCTGAATTGAGTAGTCCTAAGACCCTGCACCAAACATACTCCTTATGGTTTGTGGAAAAATAAAAAAACTCACAGTAAAATACTTTAGAATCTTTGGTAGCAAATGTTACATCTTAAGAGACCGAGAAAACACTCATAAATTTGAGAGCAAGATTGATGAATGAGTGTTTCTTGGTTATTATTCAAATAGTAAGGCCTATAGAGTTTACAACTTATGCACAAAATCTGTTATGGAATCAATTAATGTGGTTATGGATAACAGTTCAGCCGATACTACTATGAGAGAACTTAAAAATATGAAGGAGTTGGTGCAAGCTAGTGAAGAGGACTCACAACTGCAACATGAAGAAGATCACATAGAGAAAACACCACAAAATTCACAAGTCAAAGAACCCTCTTCAAGGGTTATTCAAAATCATCCAAAGGAGAATATTATTGGTGAGCTAGATGAATGTATGAGACTTAGAAAAAGAGTACTAAATCATGTTTCTTTTGTGTTATTTGTCACAGGTTGAACCCAAGAAAGTTGAGGAAGCATTGAATGAGGAAAGTTGGGTCAATGCCATGCATGAAGAACTCCATCAATTCACTAGAAATGATGTATGGGAGTTAGTCCCTAGACCAGAAAATTACAACATTATTGGGACTACGTTGATCTTCAAAAACAAGTCCGATGAGCATGGCATTATTGTGAGAAATGAAGCAAGGTTGGTTGCACAAGGATACACACAAGTAGAGGGGATTGGTTTTGATGAAATATTTACTCCCGTAGCTCATCTAGAATTTGTCCACATTCTCCTTGCATTTGCTTGTCATTTAGACTTCAAATTATATCAAATGGATGTCAAGAGTGCCTTCTTAAATGGTCTACTACAAGAAGAGGTATATGTTGAACAACCTAAAGGATTTATTAATCACCTTTATCTTGAATATGTGTACAGGTTAAAGAAGGCCCTTTATCGACTAAAACAAGCACCTTGTGCTTGGTATGAAAGATTGACAGCCTATTTACTTGATCATGGTTTCGTTAGAGGACAAGCCGATAGAACTCTTTTCATAAGAAGATTAGGTGAGCAACTTTTAATTGCTCAAATATATGTTGATGACATCGTATTTGGAGCAACACTTGAGTCTCTTGCATATAACTTTGTTGATGAAATGAAATTTGAATTTGAAATGAGTATGATTGGTGAGTTAAATTTTTTCTTGGGTATTCAAGTAAAACAATGTAAAGAAAGTATTCTTATCTCACAATCTAAGTATGCTAGAGAACTTGTTAAGAAGTTTGGAATAGAAGGAAAAAGCAATGCTCGCATTCCCATGAGCACATCAGTAAAAATCAGAAATGATCCTACAGGTAAAAACATTGATCATACTCTTTACAGAAGCATGATAGAAAATCTATTATATATCATAGCAAGTAGACCCGATATAGCCTTTAGTGTTGGTGTGTTTGTTAGTTTTCAAGCTAATCCTAAAGAATCCCATCTTACAGCAGCAAAAAGAATCATAAAATATCTTAATGCAACTATTGATTATGGGATATGGTATTCTAAAGACACTAATCTAACATTTGTTGGTTATTCGGAAGTTGAGTGGGCTGGGAATGCTGAGGATAGGAAGAGTACTACTGGTGGATATTTTTATGTAGGAGGGAATCTTGTCGCTTGGGTAAGTAAAAAGCAAAACTCGATCTCCTTATCTACGGCTGAAGCCGAATATATAGCTGAAGGGAGTTGTTGTACACAGCTTTTGTGGATGAAAAAGGTGTTTGAAGATTATGGTTTTTCTCAAGATACCATGCCAATTTATTGTGATAACTTTAGTGCAATAAGTATTTCAAGAAATCCTGTTCAGCACTCAAGAACAAAGCACATTGACATTAGACATCATTTTATTAGTGACTTAGTTGAGTCTAAAATAGTATTTTTGGAACATGTGCCTACTGAACATCAATTGACTGATTTGTTTACTAAACCTTTAGATGGTCTAAGGTTTGAGTTCTTAAGAAAAGCAATTGGTGTGGGTGATATCAAGTGAGAGGCATTTTATTCTATTAGTCTAGGACATGTATTTTATTTTTTATTTTATTTTTTTTGTCTCAGTTGTTTTTCCACTTTTAAATAAGAAAAATATAATATAAAAATTTTATTTTGGTTGGCTTGAGGTTTTTTTAAGTGTATGTTTGATGTGTCAAAGATTTGAGCATGTGTGTTTTCACTTAATCAATTGTTGAACTTATGCACCTCTCTACCTTGTGCAATTCCCTTTGTGCATACTAACCTTGTGAGTCATCTTGGCAAAATTCATTTACAAAGCATTGTGAGGAACTTATATGCATGCATCTTGTAATTAAAGTTTATATTGTTAATTGAGATGCTCACTATAGAGGGAATGCCTTAAATTGACTAATACTAGTTGAACCTAGTATAATAATAAAGAGATCTTCCCTTGTCAAATACAAATAGTTGATCCATATAGAAAAAGTCAATGTTATATAATTGCGAAAAAAGACAAATACCATACACAGATCTATTCCTTCAGTCCTTATTGAAAGAATCATAGCTCAAATCATTGTGGAAAAATATGAGCAACAAAAATGGACATGAAAGTGGTTGTGCAAACTAGTGTTTGGAGGAGATACTCATGTATCTAGGCCCGAGCATAAAATTTGACTTTTGAGGTGAGTGACAATCTCTTGGGAGCATTTATAAGAAGAAAATGCTCATGAATAATATTATCAAAAATATATTGAATAGAAAAAGAAATAAAGAGTTACTTCTCTATATAAATTTGCTTACTCACATATTCACATGAACTTTGACATTGATGATCTTATGAGGTGTGAACATCTATAGTAATTGTTGCAAATAAGAGAGTGCATTCTATTGAATTTGTTTTGTAAATGACACTATGTTTGAACTAAGATGCATCTGAGCATGTTACTTACCTCATTGCTTATATATATATAAAATAATTAAAAAATTAAAAAAAAATATTTTTATTTTTATTTGGTTTTATATAAAATAAAAATGAAATCTAAAATATATTTAATATTGAGGTATGGGTCAGTGTTAGGCATTTGTGATTCTAAAGTTGAAGTATGGAACTTGGTTTCTGCTTTATTAGCATAAGTCCCAGTGGGACTCTAAAGCACAAGGCATGTGCATGGTCACCAGTCACCTAAGTGACTTAAGTTATTTGAGACAAACACATACACGCCTAGCCCTCGAGTATATTTCTCTAAGTCCCTCGATACATGGCTCACGGCACACACTTTGCAAGAGCCCTAGCTCGTTCTCTTCCATATCTCATTCGATATACTTGTGAGAAATAATTCGCTCCGAGTTTCTTGATTCAAGGTTCTCCATCACAGTAAGACCTCTAGTTTATTCAAACCATTCTCTCTTTCGATTTCTAGGGTTCGGCGCATCTATATCTGAAGTTTGGGATTTTGATTATAGCATTGTGAAGTTAGGGCTAGATTACTCGGATACTTGAATATTTGTTTATATGAGGTTATATTATGCATGTATTGAGGAAGATTTTTGGTGGGTTATATGATTATACATTTCAGTTTTAACCAAGTGCACACAAAGTGTTTTTGTTTATTTCTCAATCAATTCACACTACATATTTGTGCATAATTGCAGTGGTTATCTTACCCTAGAACATAAGTATGATTGGTCCATGTGGAAAATTGAGTCAAATCCTAGGGGTTGATAATGTCATGGTCCTCACTGTCATCAGAATCTTTCAATTCTGACCTTGGCTATTTTTATTCTGATCTTATTGACATGATGATTCAGATGAGGTTCAAAGAAAGAGCAACGAGAAAGAAAATTGATGACTCCTTAAGTGAGGATGAATCTGGACCTGAACCAGTGCAGCTAGGAGAGACTTCAGCTCTTTCTCCTCCTCCACCCGCAATTGGACCATCCGGTGATACTTTTGAACATTTCACAACTGCTAAAGCCGAGACTGCATATAGAACTACGTTCTCCAAAAGACTTGTTTTGGGTGAACGTGAGGTAAGCATAAATGATTTTCCTACGGATGACTTTCAACTCATTCGTCACATTTTCATTGAACAAGGTTGGGAAAAACTCACTTACTCCTCTCCCACACCTTGTGTTGAAGTTGTCCATGAGTTTTATTCAAACATTGCACACTTCAATCTTGATGATCATACCATTATTTTCATTGTTTGAGGAACCCAAATTGAGATATCCCCTGCTATTCTTAGAGAGTTGTTTGATCTTTCTGAGGTGGAAGAACCATTGTATCCTTATAAAGGTATGGGAGCCCCTAGAAAGACTGTCATGCACAATCTTTTTGTTAGCCCTAATGGTCCAAAGTGGCATGCTAAAACTCATAGACTTCCTTTGAATCATATGCTACCTCACTTTAGGCTGCTTGCCAAAATTGTGTTAACTAAATTTTGGCCCATTAGCCCGCATACTGAAATCACACTAGAATGAGCTTACTTCATGTATGTCTTAGCTACTGGGGTCTCCATTGATTTCCCCTATCATGTGATCAACATTATTCACCGTTCTCATGTTGAAAAAGAGCTGAATCTGCCTTTTGGTGGCTCACTCACTAAATTGGCTATGAAAGCAAAGTCCCTCTTAGGAACAATGAGCCTACAATGAAGGTGGCAGGTTCTATCTTAGGTATAACAATAGTCAAATCTGAGGTAGTGCTTACCAATAACAAACACCCCACTACTGAGTTTGCTTCCTCATCTCCTGAGCCTTCTATACCTATGGCTCAAGTTCTTGAGCAAATAACTCTTTTGTCCTAAAAGTTTGATACATTCACTGCTGAATGGGAGATGAGTCAGTCTAAATTAGAGTAGCAGCTAGTCGTTGTCCGTTTTGATTGCATTCAAGCCAATGATAGACTGGTTCAGCTTTCTTTGGATATGCAACAAGTAGTGGACTATGTAGCTGGTTCAGATGAAGAGCAATAGAACCTCATGGCTGATTGATGACAAAAAGGAGGAGTAGTAATTGAGGGGGAGTAGCAGCACATCACAATAGCAGCAACAACAGTTGAGGGGGAGCAGTAGCAGTAGCAGAAAATCTATCTTTTATCTCTTATTATCTTTTATTCTCAGTTTTTGTTTTTAAATGTAATTCTGACAATACGTTCTATTCATTTGGTTATGTTTTATTTTGGTGATAGTTAGAACTTGTTTAACCCTAACACTATCCTTGAGTTTCTAAGTTAGTAGTTTTATTGAGTTGTGATTGTTTAGAAATTTTGCTGTTTGTTTTTTTTGGTCTGCTGTTTAGTTAGAGGGAATTTACATTCATCATGCTAGTTTTGTCACCAATTCGCCAAATGGGGAGATTATAAATACAAGAATTTGGCTAGGACTAGGTGGCTAAAATAATAAAGTTTATCCTATCATTATGTTTGTAATTGTGGATGAATATAAAATATTTATTGACTTTAGCTATAATAATATTAAGTTTAACTAGAAGTCATAGAGTTTGTTTAGATAAGTAGTTATGTGAAAATCGAGTCCATAAGGATTTGCATTTATCCAGAATAGAAGATTGAACTGAAATCAGAAGCAGTAGTGAAGAGTTATCACGAAATGTCAGCAACCCATCAGGAGACTTTCTTGCGATAGACTTGATTCGTTAGCAGAGTCCTACCTCAACTGGAACTCTTTCCAAACTTTATAATTAAAGGGATTCGGTTTAATAACTCTTTAAGGAGTTTAGCCATGAATTATTGAGAGGATATTTCGAGTGCTTGAAAGAGAAAATTCACTTGAGAATTTTTAACTTGTTTTTTTTTATCTCTCTTGGAGTGTGATCGTGCTCCAAGTTTGGAGGATTGTTGATTACATTTTAATCACTAGAGTTCCAGGAGAAAAGACAATATTTAAAGATCGCCAGAGGTTTTGGCTGCTACTGCGGTAGAAGACAAATGGATCGTTTGTCTGGTCAAGTAAGACAATCAATACAAAGGTTTTGTAATTGATAACTTATTTGTAATTTGATTTTCAAATAATAAAATTATCTTTTTCTGGGTTTGGCTGTCCTGTAGGGTTTTACCTTTGAGAAGTTTTTGAAAAAGTTTCCATTCTAAATCAATCGTTACGTTATGCAAATTTATTTATTTACTTTAAATATTTCGATTGTTTAAATAGTCACAAGATTGAGAACTAACCAAGTTGTTTAAGTGAATTGGTACATAATCTTGTGAATACACAAGGGTACATTGGGAATTTCAAAGCTGCCTCTCGCCAACCCCACGGTGGGCAACCACTTGTCAGCCTCACCTCGTGCAACATCCCACCACCCTCACCATGGGCAACCTCGTGCCAACCTCACCCCATGCAACGTATGAACTTTTAAAGGTCCCTTTGGGCTAAATAATTGAGGGCTCATTTAGGATATGTTTGGAAAAAATATTTTACTTAAAATTTTCATCTTCATCTCATCTCATCTTTACACTTTTTCAAATCCACATACAAAATATAATAAATAATTCAACTTTTTCAAATCCCAATATAACTTTTTCAAATTCTAATTCAATTTTTTCAAATCTCAAAACTAAAAAATAATATTTTAAACTTTAAAACAAAACACAAAATTCTCATCTCATTTTCCAAACATAATCTTAATGGGTCCACCTAAATTCTCAAGTTTGCAAACTGATCTTAAATTTTAAAATGAGTGTAACTCATACTTTTGGCTCATAAATATTAAATGAGCTTTAATCTATATATTAAACCTAATAAAAATTGTAATCCACCATAATAAAATCTTGATTACGTAGCCTATTCAAAATTATTGATAAATATTAATTGGGGTTCCCTAAAATACTAGCATTAAATCTAAATTAGATCCAATAAAATTATCCATATTCCATCCTTAGAAATATTGGATTGGATTATCACAAGAACTACACAGATGGATTTGGATAGATTTGTGAATTTGACTAGAATAATGGTTGGATCTAACCACATAGTCACCGAATCTATCCAAATCCAATATTTGTTGGTTGTGAGCCACCACCAACGGTGGCCAAACAGCCACCGATTATTTTCAAAAAAATTTAAGTTATTACAAATTTTAGTGTGTAATTTAAGATGCATGAGTGTGTACGTTGTATCATTCATTTGAAAACTGTCTCGTTTGTTTTCGTAGATGAGATGAAATAAATTGAGATTAAAGTTAAAATATTGAAAAAATATTATTAAAAAATATTTTTTTAATATTATTTTTATTTTGAGATTTAAAAATATTGAGTTTCTTATTTTATTTTATGTAAAAATTTTAAAAAAATTATAATAATTAGATGAAATGAGTTGAAGTGAACCGTAAAAACAAACGAGACAAGGTCGTGTCATGTCAAGGCTGGGTTTACATCATGATTGAAGTTAAATTCTTTTTCAACTATAAACTCGCAGACTATTGTGTTTGTAGTTAATTTTGTCTGGTGAGGCAATTCTAAGGTAGGATTAGAATTTGAGGTTATTATAAGGTAGTTCTGGAATACGATACATTGTATTTTTCTCTTATCGGACATGCGGTACAATTAACCATCGTACGTAATAAAGATGACTTGTCATTAAATATTAATGCTTATGTAAGCTGCAATTTTAATGATGAAAATATTATGTCATCTATACTTTTAGTGTGCGTAATAATTTTTCCGCTGCATTCCTGGAGAATTTTGAAACGTAAATGGCATCTTGTAGAAAGGTATACAGTAAAATGAGATGAAATAGTATTAGATGAAATTTAAAAGTTGAATAAAATATTATTTTTTAATATTATTATTATTTTAAAATTTAAAAAATTAAATTATTTATTATATTTTATATAAAAATTTATTTGGATGATATAGATAAAACCGTTTGTATCCAAACGGACTACATGCAAAGTTTGCAGATAGGATTCCAAGCTAAGTCTTCTGGAGAAAGACCAATAAAAGAAGTTAGGCAACGGCGGCATTCTGTCTATTAAGCCTCTGTCAGCTGCTGCAGCTTGTTTTTCTTCGTTTTGGATAAGTTAAAAAACTCGTAAACCCAATAAAAAAAAAAAAAATGGAAATATAACAGAAATCTTGAAATCTTAACTTTTCATTCCAACGTTAAAAAGTTCATGCTTGACGTTTAAAAACTAGAAACATCATTAGTCGTTGGTTTTAGATCCTCTTAAAAAATGGTCCTCATGTTCACAAACGTTTCAATCTTTAGGGTGGGGTGGATATACAAACTATCTCATGTTATTTTATTTTATTTTATTTCGTTATTATAAATTTTTTAAATATAAAAATATAATAAAAAATTTAAATTTTTCTACACAACCTCCACCACATTTTACAGTTTACGTTTTTTTAAATTTTCAAATTTTTTAATACTTTTTAATTTTTTTTTAGTTTATTTTTTTAAACTATTTCAAATTTTCTATTAATTAATCATGTGTGCCGCTCCCAAGTTATTTAAATAATGAATAAATTCATATAATAAATATTTGATAAAAGAAANTTGAAACGTAAATCGCATCTTGTAGAAAGGTATACAGTAAAATGAGATGAAATAGTATTAGATGAAATTTAAAAGTTGAATAAAATATTATTTTTTAATATTATTATTATTTTAAAATTTTAAAAAAATTAAATTATTTATTATATTTTATATAAAAATATGTTTGGTTGATATAAGATAAAACCGTTTGTATCCAAACGGACTACATGCAAAGTTTGCAGATAGGATTCCAAGCTAAGTATTCTGGAGAAAGACCAATAAAAGAAGTTAGGCAACGGCGGCATTCTGTCTATTAAGCCTCTGTCAGCTGCTGCAGCTTGTTTTTCGTCGTTTTGGATAAGTTAAAAAACTCATAAACCCAAAAAAAAAAAAATAAAAAAGGAAATATAACAGAAATCTTGAAATCTTAACTTTTCATTCCAACGTTAAAAAGTTACTTGACGTTTAAAAACTAGAAACCTTAATCATTAGTCGTTGGTTTTAGATCCTCTTAAAAAATGGTCCTCATGTTCACAAACGTTTCAATCTTTAGGGTGGGGGATATACAAATTATCTCATATTATTTTATCTTATTTTATTTCGTTATTATAATTTTTTTTAAATATAAAAATATAATAAAAAATTTAAATTTTTCTACACAACCTCCATCACATTTCACACTTCACGTTTTTTTAAATTTTTAAATTTTTAATACTTTTTAATTTTTTTTGAGTTTATTTTTTTTAAACTATTTCAAATTTTCTATTAATTAATCATGTGTGCCGCTCCCAAGTTATTTAAATAATGAATAAATTCATATAATAAATATTTGATAAAAGAAAAAAATTTTAAAAATTAAAAAATATATATAATGTATAAAGATTGTATTAATAGTAAGAGATTGTGTAAATTTTTTGTCTAGAAAATACATTCTTCATTGAGTTGATCTACCCATACTAGTCATGACTTGTGCTATATTACTGATGACTTGTGTCTAGATTCTATGTGCCGCTCCCACGTTAATCTCTCAATTTCTAGTATCTCCGTTCTATTTTCCCTCACGTGCACGTGTGGACCACATGCAATAGAATCAAGCAACGAATCTTCTATAGTCTAGAGCCCTTGCATTTTGTATCTTTTTTCTTATTATCAAGTCGGTATATAGAAAATAATATCTACATGATTATTTAAATAATAAAATTTAATTTATAAAATTTAAATTTTATAATTTATCTTTTAAATCAAATTATATCATATAAAAACTTTATAGCGTAATGGAAATGTTGCTAGGACTCTTCGCTCAATATTTTTAAAATTATTACAACTTTATTAAATTTATAAAATAATAATAATAATAACAAAACAACTAAAATAGTAACCGTAACCTCACGGTAACCGCGGAAATTAAGCCGCCACTGCCGTTGACAAGTAAAGTAGCCACGCACGTTTTTACACAGTAATATGCTTTGAACGATCGTCGTCCTCTTCCAATTCCCACTTTCTCTTGCTGCCCACGAACCTCGAAGAAATTCCCTCTTTTGCACGACGCAGCACAGAGCTCAACACAGATTGAACGTACAAGGACACGAATGACGCTGACTTGTAAGAAGTTTAATTCTATAAGTTAAGTGTCTACGTACTCCATAGGTTTATATTACTCTAATTCAGTTAATCATGGGTTATAGTTACACAAATACTTTTAGATTTTATGATGACCACGACTATATTTAAATATTGTGATAAGGATTATCACCTACAATTTTAGCCATAGAAGTTATTCGAAAAGAGGTAAGCTTATTAGGATAATTATTTTCTCATGATTAGTTCAGATTCTTATTAAATTATCGGAAGAGATGTACATTTTCTATTTCACGTTGTTTCATTTGATTCAATATTGTGGAGTACTATAAATTGTCAAAAATTTCAAAAATTATAGTTTGGTGTTAAAATATTTAACATGTTTTCTGTATATTCTCCAAGCCGAAATATATCGTTTTTGTGGCATAGCCGGTATAGAGAAATGTATAGTTTCGTACCGGTCATAAATTCGATCGTTTCGGCCTGTACAAGCCTATATTTTGGTCCGTACCGATCGATATTTCTATCTTTACTTTCTTCTTCTTCTTCTTTTTTTTTCATTTCTTCAAACTACAAGCTTATTTTTTTACCCACCAACTCAGACTAGACTATTTATAATTTTTATATATTTATATATAATTTATTTATATATAAACTATTATTTTGAAATATAATTTATAAATATAATTTATTTATATATAGACTATTTCGAAAATGTATCCAAAATGGTACCGGTATCGAAATATCTTGTTTCAATGCCTCGACCGAAACGGTATTCAAAACATTGGTTCGTCTTTTAGTTATGCACTACACCCACTTCCTTCAATTTCAAAATGAATAATATTAGATACAGTCATGAATTATGTAAGTCTTTTAAAAAAAAACAGATTCTTTTATTAAAAAATTAATTTTTTCATATAAGTTCTATATATATATATTCATTTTTTAAAAGAAGTATGCATTACTTAGAATGCTGTGCCTTGACTAAATTATTTTGTTTTTATTTTTGTTTTTGTTTTTCTATTTTATAATTTGTTTCTGGTGCACATGCGATTAGAAAGCTTGATTTTTTGGGGGTATTTTTGCCGGTGAATTAAGGAAAATCTTTGGATTCTGACTAGCATGCATGCAGTTTGGAAATGATCAGTATTTGAGAGTTTCAAACAGCTTGCAAGCATTGCTAGTAATTAAGGTTTTAATTAAATGGTTTTTGCAAAAACCGAAAGTGAAAATTTCCATAATGAATTCCAGTACTCTGCAGAAAGTCGTCAAAGTAGGATTTATAGATAGACCCTCTTTTTTCAAAAATAGAAAAAACTTGAGACCTTATCACCAACAAAAATGTTTACAAGTACCAAAGGCTACTCATTAATTTTTCCATGGATTGGGATTCTGCTGCATGGGACTGCTCATCCGACCCGACCGGACCCGGCAAATTCTGTTTGGCGGTTCGGCCGATTAGCTGACCCGAAAATTATGTTGTACTACTATTGTTTAGTTGCATAGTACTAATAAAGTAGGTAGGTTCCGTCTTCCTTATTATAAAATAAAAATTAAAAAAAAAAAATTGCTTATTACTACTTCTGCTTCTGCAATTCGGCTAGCTGGAGAATCTTTATACTGAAAATAGAATGGGCAAGAGATAATTTAAAGAATTAATCTTTACATCATCCTACACACTACACACCAATGTGTTTTTTATTTTATTTTTTATTTTTTTTTCAATTTTTTTTTATTTTACTCTTCTTGAAACATTTATATTTTTTTATTCATCATCCATATAATACACATTTAATAAGAGAAACAAATAAAAAAAAATAAAAACACATTGGTGTGTGGTGTGTAGGATGATGCATAACAACCCTCTTAATTTAAAACTCTTGTGCTTGACTTGAACCTCTATTGATAACAGTTATATATAGCATTTTGGCTACAAAGTAATGCTTGCTGCAATTAGTACAACATTAACAATTAAACAATATTAATTAATTGATAATCATAGTGCCTAACAAGAAATCAAAGCCAATTACATCTGATCTTATTACATCATGTGTAGTACAACTAGACTAGGTTAATTATTTCCAAACCGAACATATGTAGAAATGTAACACTCCTTTTTTTAACCTAAAGATTATATATATCNCACATTGGTGTGTGGTGTGTAGGATGATGCATAACAACCCTCTTAATTTAAAACTCTTGTGCTTGACTTGAACCTCTATTGATAACAGTTATATATAGCATTTTGGCTACAAAGTAATGCTTGCTGCAATTAGTACAACATTAACAATTAAACAATATTAATTAATTGATAATCATAGTGCCTAACAAGAAATCAAAGCCAATTACATCTGATCTTATTACATCATGTGTAGTACAACTAGACTAGGTTAATTATTTCCAAACCGAACATATGTAGAAATGTAACACTCCTTTTTTTAACCTAAAGATTATATATATCTTTATAATAAATGTTTGTTTGACCTATAATTTTCTGATACATTGTTTCATCCACCTGTATACTAACTGTATAAACAAACCACATCTGTCCCCTGGAGAATATTGCGCGCTTTAAACATTTAAGAATATTCTCCTCAGAAATCCCAGTCAAATTCTGGCGGAAATACAACTGGATCAAATCCGATATTGGTATCATCAGCGCCTAAGGCGAAACCATCAACATCAAAAACTGGATTATCAACGGAAGAGAGAAGATCGGCGTGGTGAACGTTCATAAGAATGCCCAACATCTGGTCTCTTTGTTGTTGCGACTGTAAAAGTTGAGCTCTAATGGATTCAAGCTGCGCTTTGAGTTCCTCAACCATTTTTTGCAAATGAAAGATGGGTCTAACACTGCCATAAACAGGGTCTCTCAGCCTTGCCATTGCTTCGTAGACTATTGCTTTAACAGCATCATCCCTGCATGTCTCATCCACCATCTGCGTACGCACGACCAAATTAACATGATTGCTATCATATATGTCTTAGATTATGCAGTTTGCAGTGAGGAAAAAGTCGTGTCATAGAGAACAAATAAAAAATTAAAAAAATCAATTAGCTTTGGGCTTCCCTCTATATGCCTTTCGATAAACACTTACAATCAATTAATGATACCTTATTACCTTGAAATTAGCCAAAGGTAGCTCCTGGTTATGACAAATGATGTTACAATTATGTCAGTGGAGGAGATAAATGGTAGTAGTATTGTGCTATATCAATTGAAGTGCGTGATTAACACGACTCGACGCATATATATTCATGCAATAGTAGTAGTACCGTCTTTCATTAGATACGAGAAAGAATATGACTCATGATATATATGACATAAATTATGGCATGCGTTTTTGCGAGCAAGAAAGGATTTCATGCATATTGCACCATAAATATATATAAGTTCTCACCTGAATCATTTTGATAACATTGCTTGCACCAAACACTTTATGCACACCAGCAAACTTGTCCATTTCATCACAGGGAAAGTATGGCGCAAGCAAGCAATTCCTTTCACATTTCCGGCGGAGCATTCTGCAAGCGGCACACGGTTGCTGGACCCTGCCGCCAGCTCGTGTCAGATCATCTTGGGATCCCATATTTTGGAACTGTTCGAAGTTGAGGTGCAAAGAAGTTTTGAACGCAGTTACATGTATATAATATATGAGAAGATGCCATCTATAGGGATTCTGGGTAGTTTTGTTGGGGTGCTAAAATGTCAAAAAGTTAGAGCAAGGAAGTTGCGGAGGCGGCCACTTGAGGACATGTGTAAGATGATCAACCTGTTGAAAAATGTGATTCCCTAGCTCACTGTTAAGGCCGACAGTAGTGGGTTTTGCCAAACAGTACCTGGAGACAAGTTAGTCGCTATCCAAAACGCAGAAATTTCCCATTTTGAATGCCTGTCGAGTTTGAAAAATAGGGGTCTCTATCTTGTTTGCATCGATCATAATTTATTTTTTTTATTTTAAATATTTGGAATTTGTGATAATTCTCTAGAGATTTATTATTTATGAGATTTTGTGAAAACGGTGGGATTCATTACCAAAATCTTTGAATTAATTAAGAAAAATTTCATGTCTTTTTTTCACTGAAGTTTAAAAAAGTGGTGGGTTAATATATAAATTGAAATTATATTATATGTTTAGAATTAAAGGTTACTAATTTATTTTCTAATTTTTTGTGAGAAAAACTTTAATTATATTAATTATAAAATTAAGACAATATATCTAATTAATAAAAATTAATTTTAAAATTATTTTGGTCATGGTCAAACTCATTTCCAGACAGTAAGTTTCTTGTATAAAAATCTTAGCTGTTAGGAATTCTAATTTCTATGCATGCCTTGATTATGTTCAATTACTCCCATGTGTTTATTACCTTTTTGTGACCAAATTATTACTCTACAGAAGCTTTGCACCCTGACTTGAGTACTGGCAAGCTATCCATGCACGTTTTTAAATAGCTTGAGCTTAATTTAAAGAATAAAAATCTTAAAACTCTAATCTTTTTAAACGAGTTAAATTAATATAATTTTTTTTTCTCCTTTCTAGAAAATTCCCTGCGGGAAATCTAATTACTATTCCTTTTATTGACTCTAGGAGCTAATAGAGAGACCAACAATATTTTCTCATTGAAAACTTTGGTCAGGATAAAAACAAAGATACCAAATTCCTACAAAGACAATTGAAGTTTCCAAACTAATTATAACACATATTTTAGACTAAAAGGACACTGATATTAACCTAATATTACATTATATATCTCCATTACTACATGCACACATATAGACTATAAAATATATTTATTTGAACATGATATTAGGTAATATGAGCAAGATTAGAAACACTAAAGTCTCATAATGACAAGAAGAATTTTTGATAAGTACTTATAATCCTATGGTTCATAGTCAAAAATGAAAGTGGACGTACACTTTATTTGATAAAACTATAACATTGAAATTGATCTTAATTTCTCATAAATTAATAGTTCAAATACGAAGTATAGATCACTTTGACATATCATGAAGTGAAACTTGGAATGGTCTATATAGAGAAAAGATTCTCCAAAATTCTTGTCTGAACTTGAAGGTCTCAAGTGGTACAGATGGATACATGAAGGCAAAAACAAATGTCGTAGGATATATTTAATATGCTTAACTTTCTCTCTCACTTTAGACTCTCAAATTCGAACAACTTGTAGAGATCTTGATCCATCCGCATCTAAATATATTGAGTGACCACATGAAAATATTGATGGAACATTTATATAAGTTATACATGGTCTCATTCGAGATTTCCCTCAATTAACATGGTTTTAGTTGTCAATGTGGGGATCGTGCCCTGGTTGTTTTGGGCTTCTTTAGGGGGTGGAAGTTTCTGCCTTAACAAAGATTAATTAGAAAAATATTTTGTGAATTTGAACGAGTCCATCTTATGATTGGATGGGGGTGTAAAACCTAATGTGATACCTCTTAATAGGGAGACAACACGTCAACTTCAGGATGGTCTCTAAAGAAAATACGCACACGTACTAGGGGATGACAACGGGCCCCACCTCCAATCTCCCCACATTGCCCCACGGCCTGGGCAGGGCAGTGTCCCCATCTGCCATATGCGGGCATATCATCTCGCCGCCTGCATCTGGGCTCCTAGAGGGTGCAGGGAGGGGGTTGGGCCCAGCACCCACCCCCGCCCCTGCCCTGCTGTGTGTGTATATACATACATATATATATATATGTTCAGGGTTTCAAATTGAAATCCTAAGTTAATTTATGATTTAAATTCGAAATCCTTAATTATGTTTGAGGTTTCAATATCGAAATTCTATTCTATTTTGGAGTTTCGATATTCAGACCCAAAACAATTGTGATGTTCATGATTCTATGATTTTAATTGTTGTGTATCTTTGCATCATGTCAGGTTTTTGCGAGTCAACAAGAACGTATAGTTGGTCAAATTTAAACGTTAATGCTAGTTCTACTACCCCTACCCAAACCCCCAACCCAATCCCCATGCCCCCACAAAGTAAGAAACAAGTTCAATTGTTTGATTTCACTTCACCAAAATAAAGGGTAGTGGCTCCAATAACCCATAAATTAAGTGTAACCATTATGATAAAGTATCTGGATATCACTATAGGAAACATGATACATCTCAATTGAAAGTAATTTAGGAGAAACCTAACTCATATAGTTATAATGGACGAGCTACCGTTTTGGTTTGTTGAGGGTTAAGGGTTCTAAGCATATTCCAAGTACTTGAAACCTAAGTTTAGCCTTCATTATCGTCACACGGTGGCAAAGTATATTATTAAGCATTATGGTTTACAACAAGATTTGTTGAAAAACCAATTGGTGGGTCAAAAAGTTTGCGTTACCACTGATATATGGACATCGGTTCAAACTTTTAATTATATGTCTTTGACGACACATTTTATAGATTGTGATTAGAAATTAAACAAAATATTATCTAGTTTTGTCAAATTTTTTATTACATGGGTGAGACTATTGGGAGGGTCTTGTAAACCTCAATAAAGAAGTGGGGGTTGGAGCGGATTGTGACAGTAACGGTTGACAAAACCTCTTCTAATGATGTTGCTTTGGGGCACCTTAGGAACTATCTTAGAGTGGCCAATAAGTCAATCGTGGATGATGAGTGTTTGCACGTGAGATGTGTTGCACATGTTCTAAATCTTATTGTAACTGATGATTTTAAAAATTTGCATGATTCGGTTGTAAGGGTTATAAGTGCGGTGAGGTTTGTAACATCTTCACCTGCTAGGCTTAATAAATTCAAGGTTGCTGTGAGGGCTATGGGTATTGAACTCAAGAAGGGCCTTTCTCTTGATGTTCCTACAAGATGGAATTCAACATTGTTGATGTTGGAGATAGCCCAACAGTATAAAAAGGCCTTGGCGTTAATGGGCGATGAAGTAGTTGAGATTTTTGTAGACTTTTTGAGGCTTTTCTACGTAGTCACAACCAGGATTTTTGGTTCTTTGTACCCAACATCTAATGATTTTTGTCAGTAAATATTTAAAGTGAAAGAAGAATTGGATGAAATGTGCAGAAATGAAGAGACTAGGCTGCAAGAAATGACATTGAGCATGAGACTTAAGTATGAAAAGTATTGGGGAGATTTGAGTAGGATGAACAGTTTCCTATATGTGGTTGTTGTTCTTGACCCCAATACAAAATTGATGGCATAGTGTATGGGTTGTTATTGGGAAATAAGAAGACATGGGCGGATCATATTGTGGCAAGGTTTAGGGAAACCCTTAGTAGATTGTTTGATGACTTTGCCGCATTCAGGGGTGGTAATATTCCGGCACCTACACCTACCGCACTCTCTCTTCTTGAAATTAGAATAGGAAAAAAGTATAGGTTAAAGTGAGATGAGAGGTTGGAGCAAGACCCCCTGGTTCGTCATCTTTAAGAGGCCTAGTCAGAGTTAGATAGATATTTGGCATAAAATTTGCACCAATTTACGCGGGTATTTGAAATCTTATCTTGGTGGAAAATCAATGTCATCAAGTATCCCATCTTTGGAGACATAGCCTACTGTATTTTGGCCATCCATGTTAGTGTCGTAGCTTCAGAGTTGGCCTTTAGTACCGGGGGCACATATTGGATCCATTTCAGAGTTCATTGTCTCCTTCGATTGTGGAGAAATTGATTTACACTTAGAATTGGATTAAAGGGATTTATATTTCGAATGTAAGAGACTTTATGGAGGCCGACGTGGAGGAGGGTGGTGATCAATTTGGATCAAGTAATCGCTCGTAATTCATTGATTTGCTTTTGCGTATAATATATTTTGTTATTAATTTCAAATTTAATTATTGTAGGGACAACTGCGATACATGAGGCTACGTCTACATCAGTCACAATATGGCTTCGTGTGTATTGGACCTACTATTACCTTTGGTTTGTATAATTTGTCCCTTAATTATTTTTTACATTTATATAATGTTTGTAATTCTAATTTGTTATTTTGTATATTTTTCAGCTTTATAGTCTCACTGTCATATGCCCAATCATATCCCAATAATCTCATCTTGATCTCAATCCCATATTGGTTAGTACTTTTAATGTTTGTAATTTTTATATATCTATATAAATTTTGTATTTATGGTTTTTGTTTCTAGTTTCTAGTTTGTAATTTTAATTTATTTTCCTATTGATGTTTAATGTTTTATAACCTCAACGTGACCGTCGTCAAATTCCAATATCAATGTCAATGCCAAATGATCCAAGTGAATTGTAATCATGTTACAATTTGTTATTTAATTGCTTAATTATTATTCATTTAAAAATTATGTGACAATTTGTAATATTTTTAAATTAATTTGTATTATTGTAATAATTTAGAATTATTAGTTACAACTTTTAAGTTACTAAAATATTAATTTATATTATTGTAATATCTTAGATTATTCACTATTGTATTAGTAGAAATTGGAATGGAATATGGGTCCAAAATGATCCC
>QEOT01009357.1:249171-260288 GCA_003123785.1 Pterocarya stenoptera | reverse complement strand
CTGTCATGATTTATAATTTTCTATGACTTGGTTATGTTCAACTCCCACGTGTTTATTACCTAATTTTGCGACCAAATTATTACCCTAAGCTTTGCACCCTGACTTAACTGGCGGGCTATCCATGCACGTTTTTAAATAGCTTGAGCTTAATTTAAAGAATAAAAATATTAAAACTCAAGTTTTTATAGGAGTTAAATTTTGTTAAGAATATAATATTAGTAATTAAATATATTTATTTTTTTATTAGTTTAAAATTTTTAGATAAGTAATAATTTCACATAATATTAAAATAAAAATTCTAAATTCGAATCCTAACTCTGCACTCTACCATTTCTTCTATTTAGAAGCCGGTATGCAAAACAAACACTCAATTTTATTGACATGACAATTAATACTTGATTTGTAAGAGATTTTAATTTTAAATTTCTTTAATAAATCAAGTTTTGTTATGTAAATAAAAGAGACCCACAATCTCTCGCTCAAAAATTTGGTCAGGATAAAAAGAAAGATAACAAATTCCAACAATGACAGTTGAAATTTCAACACTAATAATACACATATATATTAATTAGACTACAAAGATACTTTACATTAAGATGATGTTAGATTATCTCCATTTTTTCCATACACACACACATATATATACTATAAAATACATTTATTTCAACATGATATATATGAGATAATATGAGCAAGATTATTAGAAAACAATATAGTCTCATAATGTCAAGAAGAATTACAATTGCTAATGACTTATAATCCTATGGTTCACAGTCAAAATTGAAAGTGAACACTTTATTTGATAAAACTATAACATTGATCGAGATTGTTCTTAATTTCTCATAAAGTAATAATTAAAAGACGAAGTATACATCACTTTGACATTTCATGAAGGGAGATTTGGAATGATCCATATAGAAAGAAAAGTTTGTCACGTTCTTATTTGAATTTGAGAGTAAAGTAAAAAAACATATCAAATAAATTTTACAATATTTATTATTGTAGGTATAAGGCCATTGGACAAATTCCGGTGCTCAGTCAAATATGAAGAATTTGTGGGTCAATGCCAACGTTGGCATTGGATTAGCTATAACAACTTCATCCGAACTTTTATCTACAGTCATTCTTTAAATATAAAGTAAACTGTAGCTCAGTCATCTTATTTTTTAATGAATATTTCTCACCAAACCCACTTCTTCTCTTTCCACTTCGTTTCTTCCCCACGCATTTCTCCTCTCTCTCTATCTACTTCAGTTTCTTTCCCACGCATCAGAAATTTCACATTTTCCTTTTCTTCCCCCACACCGTTCGCCACCATTAGCTCCCTCGGTAGTATCCTCATCCATCATCGTCAGTTCAACTCCGACTAAACCAGTATCACCTTTGTCACTAGCATCCCTTCAACGTAGCCCTTTCCCTGCTCTCAATTCAAGCAACACGACTGGATTGAACATCACCACTGCCCACACATGGCAGTTTCATTTGGTCTCGAAGGTGCCACTGCACCACCTTTTCCTCTCTCTCTCTGATCCCACCTTTTCTCTTTCTCTCCCAGTTGGATCAGGTATTTGCCATTAAAAAATGGGTTTTTACATTTCTTCTTCCTCACACATTTCTTCTATAAAAAAATGTGTTTTTTCTCTTCAGCTCATCCCTGTCTTCATAAACAACTCAGTCCAAGACAAGTCCTTGTCGTCATAAACAACTCTGTGGCTAGGGCTGTAATTCGGCCGGTCCGGACTGAGAAGACCGACTAGTTTGGTCGGATTTGGATCGGACCGAAAAAAGATTTACTTAGTTTCAGTCCTAGGAAAATAGGGTTTTTGGTTTGATCCCACGTTGGGGGGGTTTTCGGACCAGACCGGACTGGCCGAAAAAATAAAATAAAATTTTAATTTTTTTATATAATAATTGTATAATAAATTATGTAATTTTCATCTAACCTACCCCATATACAATATAAAAGTTTAAATATGTAATTACAAATTTATAAATTAATATTCTATTAATTGTATATTACCAATTAACCTATCATCAATTCACCATTAACTAATTACTAACATCTGCAAGACTACATCTATCTAAGTTATTAGATAACTTTGTTTTAATATATCTAAGTTGTAAGTAAATATAAAGCAATTAAAATAACTAATATAAATTGTAATTAAGTAATGTATAACATGAATATAAATTTACTAACCTATCACTAATTCACCATTAACTAAATACTAACATCTACATCTATGACCTAAGTTGCAAGTAAATATAAAGCACGTATGGATGTATCATGTATGGATAATTAAATTATCTATGCTTATTGCTTCATATCCAAAATGTAAAAAGTTGTATATAACTCATTATGCGTTTTAACTTAGGACTATCATAAATTATAATACATTGACATGCTCTAAATTAATAACAAAGTAACAATTAACATCGTCAATATAATTATAATTAAACTAAATTTATAACTAAATTAATGTAAGTCTATAACTACAAGTCTATATATAGTATCATTATCACTATGATTAATGAGTATTACTAATGACTATATCACTATGACCATATATTACCATCAGTATAGTATAGCCCATAATTTAGTATCAATGTATTATTATATAATATAATATATATTCCATAATATATAACATATATTATTAGGATCACCATATGATTATAATATACATATACTATATGTAGTAGTAACACTATTAGAGTATAATATATATTATTATCATTAATTATTTTTTCAATAAGTTAAAAGAATAATCACCATTAAATAGTTTACATAATTTACTAATTTAAATAATTTTTTTAATTAATTTATGTGCCAAAAAGATTAAAAAAAAATCACAAGTTAAAAACACACCAAATCTGCCAAACATCAAACGGCGCCGTTTCGTCACCCCCCACGTCCTAGTTACCCCCTGATCCCCAGTTTTCACTTCAAACTCCCAAGTCCCAAAACCCTAGCAGTTGCTCGACACCCCCCTCTCCAGTAGCCCAGCCCCTCTGTTGGGTCCCTTGAAAATTCCAACCGGCAGCCCCTCCGTCACATGAGGTATTCTCTCTCTCTCTCTCTCTCTCTCTCTCTCTCTCTATATATATATATATATATATCTTTAGAGACATGTACACCAGCTTGGAAATAGATAATTTTGCCAAAAATAGATACGGCTATTAGGCAGCTCTAAGATATTAATTAATGGTGAACATAAATTTATATATAGAAATAATTTCCTTTTTCTTTAGGACCTTCTCCATGGAGACCTTAGTAGGTAGCCTTGGTCCTTTATTGTCACTCCCTTTGAGCCGATCCTTACTCTGTGTCTTCATTGGTTGGCTATGGTGATTTAAGACCCTACTTGCAAATGAAAAAATATTATAAACAAAAGAAATATATCATGTTCTTGAATTTAGTGATTGAATGCTAAAAAGCCATTGACTCATGCCGGTTCTTTGCTTTAATTCATAAATGGCAAAGTAGAAGCTATTGCATGAAGGAATATGAAGGCTTTGATTATGTAGAAACATTTTAGAACTGACTTTTGTCTTTCTCAGATGATCATTCATGACTTTTTCATACACTTTCCAAATTAAAATTCATACACTTTTCATGGATTAAAAAGCACATGAGATGATCTTTGGAGAGAGGCAGATAATTGTAATCAAGAGAATTGTTTCCTACAGCTAGCTGGCTTTAAATACTTTAATTAATTTCAACACCTGCTATGAGATAATAATAAAATCCCAAGTTGTATTTGTTCTATAAAATTTAAGATTAATAGCAAGTTGTTGTGTCTCGAAAGAGTAATCTTTACTTTTTCTATATAACAGCACAAAAGCTTTCACTAATTTTCTTCAACCAAGTGATCTATTCATCTCTCATTGATCTAACTCTGTAGTACATATTACCATTATCACTCTGACTAGTATTTAGTTTTGGAGTCATATGAAAAGTTAGGTGTATATTTATGAAATTAATATCACTATATATATTATATATATGTCATTGAATGAATGAATTAATTAATTGATTGTAGCAAGAAAATAAAAGATCTCATCAAATATTCAGTTTTAACATGACAATATGATTTAGTGAGATGTGTTTGCATAATTGGGGGTGACCAAAAGTACTTGCAATCACACTTGATAATGCAAGTTCTAATAATGGAGTAGTTTCTTATTTGAAGAAAAAAAACCAAGTATAGAAGGGACACTGTTTTGGAACATGAATTCTTGCATATTTGATGTTCTGCTCACATCCTAAACTTAATCGTCCATGATAAGTTGAGGGAATTTAATGAGTCTATTGTGAAAGTGAGAGGTGTTGTGAAATATGTTAAGTTCTCACCTCAAAGGTGGAGTATATTTAAAAAATGTGTTGGATTTGAAGATATTGCAAACAGAAGTGGCATTTGCTTAGATGTTCCAACTAGGTAGAACTCCACCTATGTTATGTTGGAAGGGGTTTTAAAATTTTGAAAAGTTTCTGAACAGTTAGAAAAAGAAGATTTAGGGTTTCTTACTAGTATTGGAGATGATGATGACGAATCTGATGATGTGGTGAATAGGAAAACGTCAAAGAAGTTAGGGCCTCCCAATAATAACGATTGGGAAAATGTAAGCTTGCTTGTAAAGTTTCTTTAACTATTTCATGATACAACTTTATGTTTTTTTTTTGGGTCAATATGTAACTTGCAACTCATTTCTTCTAGAGTTAGTTAGAATAGTCGATGTGATTGACTTGGAATGTGAAGAATGAAGCCCCATGGTGGGATTAATGACCCCAAATATAAAGAAAAAATTTAACAAATATTGGGGCAATTTAGATAATATGAATATGTTGTTATTTGTTGGGATTATTCTTAATCCTCGGTAATACAATATTTTGACTTTGCATTAGAAGGGATGTATGCCAATGATCAAACAAAAGTGACTGATTTGAGTTGGAGGGTGAAAAATGCTTTAACCCGCATGTATGAGGCATACACTGATAATGACAATGGCAACAATTCTGATCTATGACAACACACAAGTTTCCATCATGAAGAAGTAAATAATACAAATGTAGTGGTAGTAGTAGAGTTAAGGATAGGACGGTAAAAAGAATGGTCATATTTGAGCAACGGTTACAGTGAAAAAACTCTTTGGAAAACAAGAATGAGGTTGATAGGTACCTAACTAAAAATTGTGAAGATGCATTTGCAAGTTTTGACATTCTTATTTGATGGAAAGTTAATTCATTTAGATATCGGGTACTTTCAAAAGTTGCACGTAATGTACTTGCAATACCGGTATTTACAGTGGCCTCTAAATCTACATTTAGCACGGCGGGTCGTGTCCTTGATCATTTTTGAAGTAGTTTATCTCTGATAATGGTTGAAGCTCTCATTTGTATACATAATTGGTTTCGTTCTTTTTCTACTGCATTAGGACTTTGATGGATGAGGTGGAGGATTTTAATAGGCAATTGGGTATGTTTCTTATTTACTTCATTTTATAACTTTTATGATCTATAATACTATATATTTTGTAAATGTATAATTGTTTTTGTTTCTTTATTGTATAGAATTTGTTCAAGAGGGTGAAAATTCTATAGGCGTCAAATACGATGTCTACAATCAATGCAAGTTGATGAGGTCATTGAGGTGAATCTGTTTTAGCTTATTACTTATCAATTTTTAATTTTGCTAATATAATTCCCCCAATTTACACTTTACAACGTAAAGATGTAGGAGGCTAGGAGTTACCAGGGGCCCAGGAGGATAATTTGGATTGATGTAATTTGTATTGATGTAACTTGAATTGAGAGGTGAGTGTTATGTTTTTTTAGAGTATTTTGTTTAATTGTATAATTATGTAATTTGAAATTTGTAGTCTTTTTTATTTTTTTTTAGACCTTTTAATTTTCAGTTTTTGAGACCAGTACAATTTTTAGTTTTCATTATTCTGGGAATGGTTTTTTTCCCCCCTTTAGAAGGCATATTAAATTCTCTTTTAGTATGCTACTTACATGATGTGCATAGTATAATTTTTAGTTTTCAATTTAAACTTATTTAAATTGTTTGGAATCTTGGATGGATAATTACCTATCAAGAAAAATTGTTTGGATGGATATAGAGAATTTTTATCTATAAAAAATAACATATTAACAATTATTGAGTATAAAAATTTATAAAGTACTTTTGCCAAAAGGCTTAAAGAATGATTTTTTAATAAATGGTTTTTATATTCCATTCAAGTTCTTTTTTTGTATTTTTTGGTTTAAAATTGGATAAAATGTTAGTGGGTTTTCACTGTTGGGACGAAAATATGGATTGGCCCATTTGGTACAGGGTTGGACCGAATGGGACTGACCGGACCAGATCGTCTTGAATGGGACCGGACCAAATCGGTCCTTATATATTTAGATCCGGTCTAGGGTGGAAAAAACCTGGACTGATAACGGTCTGGTCCACAAAACCTCCTCCGAACCGACCGGACTGAATTCACCCTATTTCTTGCTAGCTCATCCCCATCGCCCACTCGTTCCTATCGCCAGCTCCTCCTTGGCATTGCAAACACTGAAGCTCCTTCTCACAGGTGAGTTTTCTCTTACTCTCTTACTCTTAATGTTTCATGTTCATGGGTGAAATTCCTTGTGTGAAATTGGATGAAACTTGTGAGTGAAATTTGGATGAATCTAGGTTGAGCTTGATGGTAGTATTTAGTGAAATTTGTTGGAATTAGTGGGTTGGTGGGAATTAAAGAATGGTCATAGTCCATGGCTGAAACAAAGTAATGGACCTGTGGTTTGTGTTGGCGGGAAATTTGTTGGGAAAGAAGTAGGAACAGGTAGACCCTCTACCACACCTAGTAAAGTGTTAGATATAATACTCTATAGTATGGACAAAATAAAATTAGGCTTGTTTGTTGCAATGGAATGAGAGAGAGGAAAACGAAAATGACTTCACCTTTGCTTACACTATGGCCAAAGTTATTATTTTCTTTTAATGCATCAACTATGTTAAGATGCTTCGGTGTAAATGTTCGTGAATTAGGTTTGTAGTTCCTTGAGGAAACTGAGAACATTTCTAAACATCTCTTGAGAAAATCACTATTGAGCAGTAGATCACTACCATCATTTTCAGGTGTCTCAGCTGCAAAAAGGGCCAAACAATGACTAAGAGGCATCTAAACCAGAAAGTGTGCCATGCATGCAAATAGATGTTGCTCACCCATGAGGTTGGGCAGTGAGGGTATTGTACTCAAAATTGCTAGCAAAAATGTCACTAAAGAAAAGGAAAACCAAAGAAAACATTGATATGATAAGATAGTAGAATACAATAAATATGTAGACTCCTCTCTGCATAAAAGATTAGAAAATAATAAAAATAATAGTTGTATCAATATATTTCTTTCCGTTAGATGAACAACTTTGTGATTTAAAAGCTTTAAATCATTAAGTTCTTTCAGTATGTATTTATATATAGCCAGTTTACTACATATACTCAAGCATCCAATTATTATGCAAGAAAGTACTCTTCATTTATATTATAAGTTTCTTCATTTATATTACGACTTTTTTAGAGAAGGCTACTTGCTCAAGAAAGCGTAACGTATAGAGAGCCGTCCTAGCTGATTGAATGAAATATCAACCACAATGTTTCGTACAAGACACTTTACAAGCTCAACCTACCAACATGAAGCACTGTATATCTTATGGGGGACTAAGATGAAACTTACTAAGAAAAACAATGATTCATTTAAAAATCATACCCTAAACACAGCATATCTCATAGAAACAGCAAAAATGTAGAGGTAACAGGGTATGCAAGCGTACATTCATTGTGGATAGTGAACCTCTATACAATGGTGCGATGATCAGGTTTATGAGATAGAATGAGAGGGAAAATAATAGTATAGGTCAACAAATTCCTACATGCAATATAGTTTACTGTAAATTTAAAAAGGACTCTAGAAAAGAAGTGGTCAAATGAAAAACATGAATATGTAAATAGAAACCCTTAAAGATTTGAACTTGCCTCAGCATGCCACAACCCCCCAAAAGGGTGGCCATGACTTCATTGGAAAAGAGTATGTACAGATTAACCATACAAGAAGAGATTGTAGCATAAAATAATTTCTGAGACTACATAAGGTAAGATGGGTTGTAACTTAGGCTTACATCCATCACACGTCCATACTAAAGTGAATTTGTTTGAAAGTGAATCTGACAACATGCAAGGCCTTTATATTTTGGTTAATCTAATAGTCTGATGTGCATGAGTTTGCATCCAACGTTTGGGAATGAATCTATTTTTGGTTTTCAGCAGTATGTTACATTAGCCTATTTACAATAGCAACTAGTTACATTAGCCTATTTATAAGATTCTCAATGTGAAGTATATAAGAATCTCAATCGAATTTATGTAAGTGTAGATTCTTTGTTGCAGCTCATTACTGTCACATTGCAGCTCATTATGTATTTCCATTGCACTTCTCACAATTTTTATTGGATTACTGGACGTTAGCATTATCTTAATGGACACATTAGCATTATATTAATGGACACAAAACTATCTTATTGCATGTGTTTTTAGATTAGTGATTGCACAGGCTGTGATAATGTGGGCAACAACTATATGTATGTGATCTGGTTGTTCACTGAATTAATGTTTACCTCTTTACTCATTAACTGCAAATAATCTACATCTGATTTTGTATAATAATACTCTCTTTAAGGATGGATGCCACATTTGATGAGGATCCCTTCTTACCACCCTATTCGAAAGCGGTGAAAAAGGTATCTCCAACACTCTAATGGGTTGCGATCATGATAATGTTGTACTCCAGCCAACATGACTGGAAGGTGAAAAAAGGGCACCTAGTAAGAAAGTTGCACAAGGTGTGTCTTTCACCGTAGAGGAGGATAACCTCCTCATGTCGGGTTGGCTCAACATTAGCATTGATTCTATTTGAGAAATTGACCAAAAATCTATACAAATGTGGGATAGAATTTTAGGTTATTACAATGAGTATAAGAAACCTAACAATCAAGAACGTTCTGTTGTGTCACTGACCAATCGATGGTCAGTGATCCAAAAATGCACAATTAAGTTTTGTGCTACTATAGTCCAAGTAAAATCATTGCATCCAAGTAGTGCAACGGAGCAAGACAATGTATAAATTTTGAACTGTTTCAAATATGCAAATTATTTAGAGAAATTACACATTCTTCCTTGGCATATTTAGATTGAAATGGCCAAAATCATGTACAGAGATGTTGAAAAATCTAGCTACACCATGGGACACCAGCAACATATGTCAATGTTGTCAACAACAAGGAAACAGTTTCGGAAACGTTTAGCTATTGCGGACTCTACTCCAGTAGGAGACAGTAGGTGAGAACGTTGAAGTCATTATTGAGAGACCTCCAAGCAAGAAGGCTGAGAAAGAAATGGAGAGAATAAGGAAGGCTAGAGAAGCTTTAGACTTTGAATTTCATGCCGTCTTAACTCAGATGCATAAGTATAGAGCCATGTGCATGCTGGAGAGAAGACAAGAGGCCAACAACGCGAATTAGGTAGGTCTGAATTAATAGCCCAAATGAAGAGGAAGATCGATATGGAGATAATGAAATTGGATCTTGCTGGCATAAATGCAATGCAGCGAGAGTAATTCCAAAATCTTCAAAAAGAAATTTTTGAAGAATCTAAGAGACGGTTTTCATTTACATCTCCATCTCCATCTCAACCTTTTGGGAGTGTGTAGTCATTTCTTGTCTACATTTTGGGATGTTGTTATCTATTTAATATTGTAATAGAACACTTTTTGGCTGGTTTTAGTGGTTGGGCAGCCACATGTGTTGGAAATACATGTGACTGGATAGCCACTATGTGCAGAGGAAGATCTGTATTCTGGGTTCTAATGTGGGCACTACTGTTATTATATTTTGCGTATTGTTGTAACGTGGGCCTCATGGGTGTTGTTGCCATTATATTTTGCGGGTAACAACTATATGTGAAAAAAACTTCTTGATTTTGAGCTAAATTTTGGGCAACAACTATATACTTCTGTTGTTATATTTTCTGGGTTGTTGTATGCGGTCAGCAACTACGAGTTGTTGTTATGTGTGTACATCATCTTTTGAGCTGCTGTTATGTGTGGGTAGCAATAATGGTCAATAACTATGAGCTAATGTTATGTGTGTGCAGCATATTTTTGAGCTACTGTTATGTGTGGGTAGCAATATGGTAAGCAACTATGACCTGCTGTTATGTGTGTGCAACATCTTTTTGAGCTGTTGTTATGTGTGGGCAGCAATAATGGTCAGCAACTATGAGCAGTTGTATGCTTCTTTTTGATCTGCTAGTTCTTTTTCTCTCTTTGTAAAGCTTGTGATTTGATTTATAATTGTCTTGAGAAGTTTTGTTTGTAGTTGTGATTTTATTTTATTTGTAAATTTTTGGCAACAATTGCGTAAGTACGGAAAGTATAGATTGTTGGATTGTGAACAATAGTGGTAGTGTTTAAATGATAGCAGTAGTAGCATAATTTGTTGCTCAACTGGAAATGCTTGCAGGGAAGAGTTGTGAAAATTAAAAAGAAAATAATTATTGGGGTTTGTTGGGGAGAGTTGGAGATTATGAATATAAAAATAAATAAATTAATTAAAAGAATAAAAAAAATTGTATTAAAAAATATTATTTTATTATTATAAAGAATGGAATGGAGTGGGAGTTTTGAATCATTAATCAAAAGCCAAAAAGTCATCATATTAGCCAAATTTTAACTTGGAGATAACTAATTCAATCTGAATGCTCTTAAACAAGGAATAAATGCGTTGGGCATCATTAAACGAGCAATATATTGTTGTTAATTATGTGCCTCTGAAGGGCAAGTTCTTCGTATTATCTTGATTCTTCACAGAAATCGAGAAAGAACTCAGTGACATTTTTCCCCTGGTGATGGTGAACCCTGCCACCAGACTTTGCCAGATCCGATTCACTCCCCCTTGAAAAACACTGATCTTGGAACTTCGACATTTCGTTTTCACTTGTCCTTCCAAAAATCGAAAGCATTTTACAATTCCATTTTTTCTCTCATCGTAATCGCACAAAATTGGAAGAAGT
>QEOT01009357.1:194372-248887 GCA_003123785.1 Pterocarya stenoptera | reverse complement strand
TAATATTTTACAATATACTTCAATTTTTATTATTAGAATTGTACAAATCTATACTAATTGAATTTGTAAAAGTGAAGAATATCCTCCCTCTCACTAGGACAGTGAGCGGAGGATTGTCTCGTTTCAAATCGATACGGTCTCTTCTACCCTTATTTTGCAACGAGGCCACCCTGCAAGCCTCTTTAAGTGGTCGGGCCACTTAACTTCTAGAAAATTATTTTTCAGATAATCATTATAAAGATATAGTGACAGAAGGATTGACTTATAAAGATTGGAATCAATAGATGGATTTTAATTTTTAAGCAAATCACAGACACTTTCTATCATGCATACTTACATAAGTACCTATATTGTTGCATATGTTTTTCAAGGAGAAACAAGAAATTAAAAGAAGTGGAAATTAAATATTAACGAACAAGAAGGCTCCACCAGAGTTGTAAGAGCTGATCTTCACATGATAAAAACTTGAGTCGATGCGAGCAAAAGGAGAGCAGAGAGGGAATCTTTAATCTTTGTCAAGTCTTGAAACTAAATCGAGATAACCTTTTAATTCTCTCCTTCATTCTATGGGAGTTGGAATCAAGAAGATTTTCAAGTGATTTCCCCTTTTTGGTCCGGTCCCGTCCAGCTTCCTTCAAAAGCTTTGCTAGTCTTTTCTTCTCATCTTCAACATCTGGATTTGCTGTTCCAAGCTTTTCTTTCCTGATCTTAAGTATGTACTCAAGTATCTCAATTGCATCTTCCACCCTGTTAAATAAATACCACAATTCTGTAACATAGCAGCTCCAAAACAGAGGGAACTGAACTTCCTAACAAGAACAGAGTTCAGCTACTATATATAAATATATATATATATACACACACACAATTTTAACAAGTAAGAGAGTATGGGTCGGCAGAATGAAAATAGATATAGGCTTTCTAAAACAACTTTACAAGAGCGAGGAACCCAAAGGAAAAAGAAAACAAAAAGGCAACTTAAGGCACAGCATTCATGAACTCAAGAAAAGGTAAAATGATTATAAAGAATGCCTACCTTCCCATGGCATCATAAGTTGCCGCAAGATTACTATAAACTCCAACTGTATCCAAGTGAAATGAACCACACTCCTGCTCTAGTATTTCCCTTGCTTCTTCAAACAATCTGGCAGCCTCACCTATCTTGTACAGCTGCACACAAGCCAAACCCATCTGGTTCAACAGTATTCCAAAGAAAGCTGATTTCTTCTCCCCTGTAGAATGAAGCTTGACTATAGCACTCTCAAAAGCGTTTCGAGCTTCTCCATACCTCCCAACCACGTAGAACATCACACCCATCTGTGCTTCTATTCCTGCAATCGTGTTATGCTGCCCAGGAATATCCTCCAGTAACTTCACTGCCTTTTGCAAGAGCTTCAGTGCCTCCTCTGGCTCATTTACAGCTTCATATATTGAAGAGATCTCAGTCAACCCACAGGCAATTTCCTCAGCTGTGGTTCCAAGCACAGGTTTTGCATATATCCTCAAGGCGTTCTCACAGTATGATTCGGACTCTCTTAACCTTCCTGTCCTGTAGTAGAGGTCAGCAAGGCGAATAAAGACTGATGCTACAGAGGGGTGATTGTCACCCCTGGTGGATTTGAAGACTGTAAGTGCCTTCTGGTAGGAAAAAACAGCCTCATCAAAACGGCAGAGAGACAAGTAAATGTTACCGATGCTAACATCAATAGCTGCAACCTCATTGTCTTGCCCATTGGCAATCATTGCCATGCTAGCAAGGACAAGGTGCTCGAGTGCAGACTCATAATCATCCTTTGCCTCGCAAATGAGAGCCATAAGACGCCGATCAGCCGCTTCTTCAAGGGATGATGGTGCAGTATGCTCCCTATGAATTTCAAGAGTCTTCTTACAGAAGCGCTCTGCCTCATCAAATTGCATTGCTTGAACATGGGCCTCAGCCAAGTACCTGCCATTTCCAAGTCAAATGACTGGCAATGAAGTTATGCTAGATAGTTTTGGGTCTCGTCATAATTACTTTAGGTTTATGAGACAAAGCCCAAATGTACATAACACTGGTGAATGAACAAAAATATCTAATGAGAGGTCAGTTAACACATGTTCCTACGAGGGAAAACAATGTCATACTATGAACTGAAATTTTCGGAATTGTTCAACGATAAATATTTCTACAAATCTAAAGTTATTTTTGTCTATAATCAGGTTCATTGAGTTCTAAAGCCCTCCATTTAATCTACACTTAATGTTTCTGAATTGGCACTCCAGTTGTTGCAACAAAATGTGGAAAGTCAAAAAGAAAAGCAAATATATAGTAAGTTCCACCAATTTCTCATACTCCCCATGATGTTACCGTTCCACACTCACCTTCTTCTATGTGTGCGTCAGACGCTAGAAGAATGAAAAAGAACCATTCTCAAAGAGTTTCTTCAAGGAAGTTCAATGTAGGCGGAATTAAATTTTATTTCAGAAGAATAACATGACCAATTCACATTATCCTCCAATTATGCGAATTATCCACTGCCAGTGGAAGGGGAAAGAAAGACTTGGATAATGAACTTGCTAGTAGTGTGGTCTCAACTTTTGTAGGCCATATGATGGTAAGTGTTTAGCAAAATTGTATCCTCCAAGACAGGCTTTCAACAGGCATATTCTTATGATTTTATCGACGAGTGCCAACAATTTACTTGCATGATAACCTAATGGAAGAATTTATGATACAAGCATTGTTAAAAGAATATAATCACTGCCCATGTGTTAACAATGATTGACATGATGCGTGCTTGTGCCGAGAAACTTCATCACAAATCCAAATGCAACGGCCAAATCCACCCAATTATGCAGGAAAAAAAATCATACGCTCCAATTTTCAAAAAGGTTACGGTAGTATCCCATTGCATCCCACGCTGAAGTGAGGCAGTAGCTAGAATAGGGAAATGAAATGGTACCACAGAGCTTTACCTGCAAGTCTCTGCAACTCTTGGATCCGATCCACCCAGAGCCTCCATCTGGATCTTTAAACCCGACCCATAGCACGAAATAGACTTGTCCAGCATCCCCAGCATCGAATACGTATCCCCGAGTTGCATGTACCCGGAAAACTTCGCAAGTGCGTGATCGGACCCATTCTCCGGATCCGGAACCTCAATGGACCGTTCCAAAACCGGAACCGCTTCCTCAAACCGCCGCAAGCTACAGTAAATCGCGGCCACGAGGTGCAAGCTCATGACATACTCCAGACCCGGACCCGAACATTTTTCAAAGGACTTGGAAGCCCGGAGCGCATAATCCAACGCCCTAAGCGGGTTCTCACCTGAAACCATCGTGTCCCTGGCAACCTTCAACAGAAATGGACCCAAATCCGGGTTCTCGAGCGAGGAGTCGTGAGTGGGTGTCTTTTCTGGGGTCTTCTTTCCTTGCCAGGTTCGCGAATTGAAGGGAGATGGGGTTTTGATAGTGTTGGCGTTGCCGCCATAGGAGTACTCGTCTATCTGGATAGGCCTGTCGGGGATGAACAAGGGAATTGACGGTGTCTGAGGTGGAGTTGGCACGGAGACTAAACCCGGCATGGCTACAAATTCAATTTCTGGGCTAAAAGAAACGAATTTGGAGAAACCAAAAGGTAAATACGAAGGAGTACCCAGAAATCAGTGCAGGAACGAAGGTGGATGAAGCATTAGAGCTCGAAGAAGCGAGAAATCAAATGGGGTTTCTGCGAGAGTGAGCAAGGAATTCGATGAGTGGGGGATATAAGTAGAGGGATTGAAACTTAGTGGTGGTGGTGGTGGTGGTGGTGGTAGAGTGTTGCTTGGAAGAAAGTCCTAATGATGAAGGAGTTGGGGTACTTTAATTTGAGAACAAGCTTGAGAATGAAAAAGGGGAGGAAGAGAGAAACAAAATCCATAATAATCTATATATCTAATTATTATGGGCATTCATTTCAGGGTAACGACCTCTGTGTTGTTGTAGTTGGAGTTGCAGAATGCAGAGTTGGAGTGCAGGGAAGGGACCAGCAGGGAGCAGCTTCTTTATTCTTTTTCTTTGATTTTCGTTTCCATAGCCTTAACGCTCCCTTCCTCGTCAATGTTTTCTCCCACGAAGAGGTGCCCCGTGCCCGCTGATCTTTCCCTTTTTATTGGAAAACACAGCGAATCAAAAGTACTTAATTTATTTAATAATAATAACTATATCACATCTAAAATAATATGATGTATAAAATCTTTAAGGAAAATGTTAGACTCCGCTGAGGGCTCCGGGTTCTAGTATTTTTTTATTTGTATTTTTTTAGTTCTTTTTTATATAGATATTTTTAATAATTTAAATATTTTAAAAAAATAAAATAAAAATTACAACATTATTAAAAATACTTTCTTAATCACGAAGTAAAATAATTTTTTATTTTACTTCGTGACTAAGAAAGTATTTTTTAATTATTTCTTTTTTACTTTTTAATAATGGAAGTTTTTTAATAATATTTTAAATTTATTTATTTTATAAAAATATTTAAAAGTGTAAAAAAAATCTATGTAAAAAATAATTTAAAAAAATACACATAAAATAGTACATGCTAAACCTAGTGAGAGCTCCCAACGAAGACTGTAACATGACCCAATTTTTAATAATAAAAAAGGGTGATAAATTATAAAAATTAAGTATAACAATAGCATAAATTAAAAAGAATAAAATAAAGTGAGAAACTGAAAAATAGAGTGAAATTAACGAAATAGTTGAATCCCAAGTTTTCTTGATGAATTAATTAAAGTCATGTTTAAACACTTGAAAATTCTCATAATTTTTCATAATTTCATTCTTAAATTTCACTCAAATATAAAAAAAATTTCAATTTCAAATTTTTGATATTTTAATCTAATAATTACTTAATCATCATTCAGACATAAAAACTAATACAACATTTAAAAACTTACAAAAAAAAAAAAAACATAAAAATCAGTACAACTTTTACAAATTTTAAAATAAAAATAATATTAAAAATTTATATTGAAACAAGTTTTTAATTTTATAATAGTTTGTTTCAATTTTTTTTTCTCATTTCTTAAACCTCAATAAAATATTTTTGTTCAACTATTTACAAAATTATAAAATATTCTAAATATCAAGAAAAGGGCTATAGTTAAGATGGCTGATATAACGATCTAGAATGTTATCTCTTTTTTTTTTTCTTTTTTTTTTTATGATCCTAGAATGTTATCTTGAGTTACTGATTTTGTTATTGAGAAAATCATAATAAGAATGGAACGATTGGGTTGCAGGGTTACAATACGGGCTGATGAAAAAATATATTATTTTTAAGTTTTATCATCGTTAACCACAACAATTAATTTGATATATTACAAATGATTTATTTAAGAAATTGGCATTTTGAAATTATTTAAACTATAGCATCAATATAATCGGTGATTCTATAGGTTCATTTGAATAATGAAATGATGAAATGAGATGGTTTTAAATGAGTTGAATAAAATATTATTAAAATATTATTTTTTAATATTATTATTATTTTAAATTTTGAAAAAGTTGAATTATTTATTTATTTTGTATGAAAATTTAAAAAAATTATAATGATGAGATGAGATAGATTGAGAGTGTTTCTGTATCAATACGGAGCCTATATCTAAGATGGTCAGTGGCATTATAAAATATATATATTTATATATTTATATGACACTTTGCATTTATATCATGTAGAAAAATGTCACATCATTAAACTTCTTTATCTATCATCAATTTTCAATGACATTGCATTCAGTGATAGAACATGAGAATCAAGTTTCATGAGACTTCTTAAGAGTATAAAGTATTAATTTGCACAATAATTATTTTGTGATCATATCTAATAATTTGTGTGGTGCATTAGATTAGACGGGGTGAATATCTTTTTCTGATAAATTAAAAAGGAAAGAATATTTGAGAAGGGTATAACCGGAACTTAAAGTTAATCTCCCCGAGTCGTGGGTTCACGACCTGTCGTGAAGTTGAAGTTATTCATGTTGGCGTAAAGGTTGGCCCAAGACTATCCTTAGCAATGATAGTTTGGAGGTATAAAGTATTCACGCTTCTTGGAAATAATAGGTTAAGTTAACAACAGAGTGAATTGATTAGAAATCAAATCCTTCTAATATGGTCAATTGCTTCTTACGCTCTTCCACCTCATGGCAGCAGGGCTGTGCCATAACTTAGATGCCGTTTGGACAATGGATTATATGATATGATTTTAGATGAAAGTTGAATAAAATATTATTATATATTATTATTTAATTTTATTATTATTTTGAGATTTGAAAAAGTAAAAGTATTTATTATATTTTATATGAGAATTTTAAAAAAATTATAATGATGAGATGAGATGAAACGTTTTTACTATTCAAATGAAGCTAATCACAAGCCAGCCAAACTGAAAAAAATGAGATCTTTTTTTATAGCTCAGTTATGGCTCTAAGTGTGCACTCAAGAAAATTTCACCCAAAATATCATCATATATTTGAAATAGGTGAACTTTAAACAAGAAATTGGTACCACTAGTAGCAAAAATAACAATAGCATAAACATAATCTGAAAGTTCCTAGAGCTCTAAATGCAATATATCCAACATAATCAATAGCAATAACATTAATACTATAGCAGCAATGATAACAACTGAAAATTAACTAAGTACAAAAAGCTCATTAATATAGATTTAAGGCCTGGTTTTGATAGTGAGTTGAGATAAGATGAGTTGATATGATTTGTAAATAGAAGTGAGATATCTGAGTTAGAAATTGTTTAAATTACAATGTTTTAGAGAGTCTGTTCTAGTGAAGATAGGGAGTTGAGGTGCCCGGGTGGCGGTCGAGGGTGACCTCATAGCTGGTGCTCCAGGTTTGGTGGCTAGGTTTTCAAGCTTTTTCCCTTGTTGGAAATGATCACCGTTGTGTGTCCTCTTTGTTTCATTTACTGACCTTGGGACTCTTGCTTGGGATCTAGATTACCCAAACTTGCTTTTGACTAAATACCAGTGAGTAAATGCTGTGTTTATGCTCATTCATCTCTTGGGAGTCTTGTGGAGACTTTGTTAATTAGGTACTGTATCGAACTTAAGGCTTAGCTCATGATGCTTGGGGCAAAGTGTTTGCCTTATTTCTTTCTTCTTTTCTTCTTCTTCTTCTTTTTTTTTTTTTCCCTTTCTTTTAGGTGAACATTATTACTTGCCCAAGTCTTTGATGTGCTAGGGCGAGCATCGTTGCTAGCCTACACTCCTTTATTGTTGCTAGGGAATTTTGTGGGGTGGGGAGGGGAGCGGAGGGGAGGGAGGGGGGGCGCGAGCATTGTTGCTCGAAATAGTGTTTCCCTTGTTGCTCCGATGAGCTTTGTTGGTCGGAGCTCGGGGAGTGTCTTGTTCCTTGGAGCGAGCATTGTTGCTCGGTGAGTTTCTTTCTTGCTGTTTTGGGTGAGTGTGATTTCTCACCTGAGGTTTCTTTGTTGCTCGGGGGCGAGTTGCTTTGCTTGCAATTAGCCATTTCTCGCATTGTTTGTGTTTGGTTGGGAACTCCAATGCGCATCATATTTTGCCCATGGGATGAGCAAGGTGCCCATAGGTTAATTGCTCAATACATGTGTTGCTCGGGGGCAGTTGTCAATTGCATCTCTTCTTATTTTTCCATTCTCTTTTAGAGCCTCGGGTTAGGGTGAGCACCGATGTTTGGGGGCGAGCATCATTGCTCGGGTGCGCGAGCTTTAGTCCTCATGCTTGGATTGCAGGTTGCTTGGTGGAGGGCAAGCAAATAGCTCACCACATATGGTGCTCAGGATGAGGTTTGTTGCTCATCGTTGACTTTCTTTCTGTGCTTTTCTTTAAAGGTCTCTTAGAAACGTAAGGAATTTTATGGGGAGAACATCCAAAACTCAAACTTGTTAGCAAACTCTCTTGTTTGGTTATACAAATGAGATGAAATGAAATGAAAGTTGAATAAAATATTATTAGAATATAATTTTTTAATATAATTTTTATTTTGAGATTTGCAAAATATGAATTGTTTATTATATTTTATGTGTGAGTTTGAGAAAGTTGTAATGATTAGATGAGATGAGATTGTTTGTATAACCAAAAAAGGCCTAATCTCGTGCTTGGGGTGAGTAACCTTGGCGAGCATCATTGCCAACAAATACTTGATTGGCTACATGAACTCCTAGCTCTGCTAGGTATGTGCCTTAGGGCGAGTTCTGTCGCTCCCATGGTCATTCCAAGCATTAGTGGGCTAATTTTTCGCATGGCTTGTGTCTTGATTTTGTTCTCCTAATATGATTGCCCAAGAGGGCTTCATTACTGGCCTCGCTTGTGGCTCTCCATATGTGAACGAGCTAAGTACCCACCTTGCTCTTCATTGCTCGTTTGATGCTCCCCATGTGCGGGAGGGCAGGGTGCCAACCTTACACAAGTTTCATTATTCGCTGGCAATGAGGGTAGTCTAAGTACTACCCTACTTCTCCTCCTTGGCGAAACTTATTGATCAACCTTAATATTCACATGCAGGTGGGCTAAGTGTGCGCCATGTTTGTTTCCCTTAGGGTCAGCTTCCTTACTCACCCATGGTGTTCTAAGCACTAGCAGGCTAAGTGCCCCCAGGCTTATGACTTGGATGAGCTTCGTTGTTCACCCCTTCGGTTTCTTGCGCGGGCTAAGTGCCCTAGGCTTAATGCCCAAGGCAAAGCTTCAATGCTCGCCCTTGATACTCAATTCTCTTAGCAAGTTTCTTGCCCTTGTCGTGATGTCAATAGTGTGGTGAGCAAAGTGCTCGTCCAAAGTGTTCAGTGGGCAAGTTTCCTCGCTCACCCCTGATGTGGGAAGGTTGAGTACTCGCTAGGTCTGTTGCTCCAGGCCAGTTACAATGCTTGCTAGGCTTGCAACTTGGGAGCCATAGTGCTCACCCTTTCATGCTTGTGATGCATAGTGAATTAGAATAAACAAAAGGTACATTTAAAAGGTAATAAAGGGTTTATATGTGAAAGATACTTTGGCGTGGTTTCCTTTTTGATATGCAATTATATTCCTCTCCTACAGTAATTGTCTATTGAGTGCTATGCCTATTTTGTGTTTTGAGAGCAATTTGTCAAATCCTACAGATGGACCAAACTATTGATGCATTTTTCTGGTGTGATTGAAGCCCAACAATATGGTTGAATAGCCTATGTTCATGGCTTATGCGTTGCTCATACATGAAATAAATGATAAATAAAACATATAAATGGTAAATAAAGAGAGATACACAAAGATTTGCATGGTTCAACATTAAGACATATGTCCACGGGTTGTTCACCATTCCCTCTACCTAGCGTCACTTCTCCCTCTGCCCAATTCCTCCCTCCCTCTGTAATACCTCTCTCTCTCTCTCTCTCTATTTTCGTTTGTTTTTCTCGTGCATTTGTTTTTGTTATCCAGTGTAGAGAGACCTCCAGTACATGATCCTCCACGTCCAAACTGAGAAGAAAGTTACAGTCGGCCAGTCACCAGCAACCCATTATTGAAACAAAAGCACCTCTCACGGCAGCACCATACCGTTCTCCACAAACAATTTCCTCCCTGCCACTCCACCCCTCGCACCGCCCATCATGGTTGTATAGCAAGACACGAAGCCCAACAACCTCACAAGACACCAATGCAACCTCTATTCTTGCAGCACAAAAACAGAGCATGACACTTCCACCAAGCACAGAAAACCAGAAAACCACAACTAGGAGTGTAACCAGTCCGGTTTGGTTTGGTTTTAAACAAAATTTGGGATCAAACCGATATGCACCAGTTTTGCATTTTCAAGAACCGATTCTGCATCGATTACCCCCCTAAACCGATACTTCCGGTTTTACCTGTTCCGGTCCAATTTTCCAGTTTTAATCTACTATATTATATATTATATAATAGTATATTATAGTATATAATACTATAGTGATAATATATTGTAGTATATTATAATATATATTATAATTATATTATAGACTATAGTGATATATTATAATATATAATATAGTGATATATTATAGTATATTATAATATATAGTGATATAGTATTAATATAACTATTAATACAATAGACTATAGTGATATAAGATTTTAAAATTTAATATTATATAAAATTAGTAATTTATCATATGATACAAAACTATTTTATATATAATTATATATTATATATAAAAATTATATACAATATAAAAAATTATAATATATGTATCAACCGGTTTCGGTTTGGTCCGGTCCAGTTTTAGAAAAATAAAAACTAGAACCGGACCGATTTTAACCGGTTTTAAGAAAATAAAACGGATTCCTGATCGAACCAAACTCTGTACCGGCCCAGTTTACCGGTTCATTGGTTTTTTCTTACACCCCTAGCCACAACCCTCCACAATCGTTCATTGCTTCTCCACAGCAACAACGTCTCTCCTCCACCGTGTGATGCTCCTTCATGCAAACCTATAGTCACCGTCACGACAACTGCTTTACCACGGACCGTATAGAGAAGCGACGAACCAACGTTCCCACGGTTGTCGTGAACCAGTGAACTTCTGTAGAAACTGCCGTAGGGAGCTTCCAGCCACCCCAGTTCCGTCGCACGACATCCCCTTTCTCGGTAGGCCCACGACGACTCACATCTCTTCCTTTGCTCCTTGCTTCTCAATATGATAACACCCAAGGGCCTCTCTCTCTCTCTCTCTCTCTCTCTCTCTCTCTCACAGAGTGCTATGCCGTCGCGCTTGCCACCATTGATCACGACTGAGCCACCCACGTTGCCCCTGCCTTCTTCCGCATGATGTCCTTGGTTTTTGTTGGGGGATCTTTTAGAAGGGAGGGGGAAGAGCAAAAGAAGAATTTTTGAAGGGAGGGGGAAATTGGCGTGCTTAGGGGTGGACTGAGAGAACCGGTTCACTTTAGTTAGAGAACCCGGTTCACAAGTAAGGTGTGGGGTGTGGCACAGTGGCTGATGAGAATATATTCTCTTATCGAAAATATTAATTTGATAAAAGTTAAAATCCTAGGAAGTAAGAAACTCAAAATTATGATAGAAAAGTTGTCAGGTATTTGGGGAAAGAAGTCCGTTATAGACAAATTTGTAACAATCAAAATGGTGGAGGCAGGGGGAGCACAATAATAACCCTATTTGAGTGTCACACATAATTAAAAAAACGAAAGAGAGATAAAGTTTGAAAAGTACAAAAAAGAACCAAATTAATGGCCTGATTTTGGATTCTCGTAACTAATCAAGTTTCAGGAAAAGAACCTTTGTTAAGATGGTTAATATAGTAACTAAATAGAATTTTATATAAGCTGCTAGTTTGTGTACCACAAATTAAGAAGATTGCAGCAGAAAGGGGAAGCCTTGTTATAGGCTGTAGTAAGAGAGTTTCAAGTGAATTTATTTTCTCTCAATCTCAATCATGAGAGTACTGTGAGAACTCCCCATTTTAGGGAAAATAATAACATAGTTGCTTGGTGCTGAAGAGAAGGATGGGGCTTCAAGAGGCTAGAAGAGTGGTTGCATTGCTATATCAGCTGGTGGATAAAAATGTTTTTAAATTTTATCATTTGTAATCATATTAATTGATGCAATATATTTTAAATAGTTTATGTACATACAAATGATTAAAATAAAAAATTATCTAGTATATCGCAAATATCATTAGATGATAAATTTATATGATTGTAGCATTATATATTTATGAAATATACATGACACAATATTCTTTTGTAATTTAAAATGTCATATTTATCATTAAATTTTCTTGAAAGTATTGATTTTAATTAATGATATTGCATCTTGTTGTAAAATATGAGTATAAAGTATTACGAAGTTACCTAATAATAACTCCATGTCAATACTTTTAAATAAAAAAAATAGTTTAAAATATGAGATTATAATTTTTTTCATTTAAAATGTTTTTTCTTATAAGAAAACATCAAACTTGGGTTAATACGAGTTGAGATATTACTTGCACAAAAATACTTTTTGGACCTGGTCTAATTGCGTTGGACTATATAGACAGGATAAATATTCTTTTTGATGTATTAGCTAAAAAGAAATAAAAAGGAAAAGAATATTTGAGAAGGGTATAACAGGAACTTAAGTGAATTTCGATGAGTTGTGGGTTCACGACCTGTCGTGCAGTTGACGTTATTCCTGCTAGCGTAAAGGTTGGCCTAAGAGTACTAAGAGTATCCTTAGCATGCGCAATGAAAGTTTGGAGGTATAAAGTTGACGACATCAGATTTTTGCTCCATGTTCAATTGCTTCCAATGCTCTTCTTCCCCACCATGGCAGTATCATGTCATTTGGGATGACATTTTTTGTTTTAAACAAGCTTTTTTCTTTCTGTGGAAGAAATGAACATTCATGTGTAGGATGGAATGGTCAAAGTGACAGCTTTTGATCTCAAAAGAGGCCTTAGTTTTCGCACTTGTTATTACTATATAAGGAGTCCCAAATGTTTTCCTAGATCCAAGCTTTCTTTGACTTCTCGAGATTGAAGTCGAGTTATTTCAATGAATAATGCTAGGCTACCGTTAGCTTCTTCTTTTTTTTTCGTGATTAAGGAAGTATTTTTTTAATAACGTTATGAATTTTATTTTTTTAAAAAAATTTAAAAGTATTAAAAAATACATATAAAAAAAATAAAAAAAAAACACCAAAATAACTATCGGCGGTGGCTATAATGCCTTATTTTTCTGTAATCTTTTAAAGAAAATGATATTCTCACCACTAGTTTTTACCACTCAGTGTTATCGTTGGAATTTTTTATTTTTATTTTTTACTTAATGATTAATGAAATATTTTTTAATAATATTGTGATTTTTTCTATTTTTTAAAATATTTAAAAGTGTTAAAATATATATATAAAAAAAATAACAAAACAAAAAGGATCAATTATGGCTAACGGTAGCTCCCAGTAGGAGCTGAAAGCGGTGGACGTAGTATTATCCTATTTCTATTGAAGTATTGAGTTATGTCCTGACCATGTGGAGTACCATTCAATGTAGTTATTAATCTATGGAAAATAATAGGGTTACTACTCTCTTACTACTTATTTACTATTTTTTTTTGTATTTGATTTTTTTTTTAATTTTTTAATTTTACTTAATGGTTAAAAAAGTGACTATTGGTCAAATTATATATTTTTTTAAAATTTTTTCTTAATGATTAAGGATGTTAAAAAAATACTTAAAAGAAAATGATAAAAAAATAAATACACTATAAATAGTAAATAAATAGTAAATAGATAGTAACCCTATCACTACTCTTAATCTATTGAGTTTCTTACGCATTTAGTCCATACAAGAATTATCAAGTCATCTTCAGACAACAGGTAAGAACAGTCAAGTGTTTCTACTTATTTTTGTACCACGTATCTTGACTCCTTGCCTCCAAAGTTTTTAGGTTTGGAGTTAGAACATTCTTCCATTGCAAAGGTACTATTAGTCTTGTTTAGTTATATAAATAAGATAAGATAAGAGTTTAAAGTTGAATAAAATATTGTTAAAATTTAATTTTTTAATATAATTTTTGTTTTGAAACTTAAAAAAATTGAATTGTTTATTATATTTTGTATGAGAAGTTATGAAAATTATAATGATTATATAAGATAAGATTCTCATCTTATTTTGTTAACCAAACGGGGCTTAAAGTAAATTCACAAAAGGTTAAAATAATTTTTTTAATAAAATATAAATGTCTCTTTATGTCCATAAAATTGTCGTAGAAAAGCCAACAAAAATTCTCGTTCGTCCAGTACTAACCTATTTAAAGACCAAAACTTTGAAATAATTCTAGCCATCCAACCACTTACACGACTATGATCAACACCGTGAATAAAATATCATTTAGTATGAAAATGTTAGCATCAAATTAAGATGCGGGTTGGATAGGGAGATGAGATGACTTTAAATGAAAGTTAAATAAAATATTTTTAAAATATTATTTTTTAATATTATTATTATTTTGAGATTGAAAATGTTGAATTATTTATTATATTTTATGCGAAGATTTAAAAAAATTATAATGATAAAATGAAATGAGATGAAATATTTTCACTATTCAAACAGATCATGCTCCCAATAACGAATAGAGTCAATAACAAAATTCTTTGGCATAGGGGCCACCTTCCAAATAACAAATGCAAAGTACTTCTCATACAATGATCTTATTAATGCAGCTTTCTCCCTTAAATACAATACAACCACAAATAAGGGAATATTTAGGGAATGAAATAAGATGAAAATTTTATGAATAGTAATAAGATAGTTTGTGAATAATAGTGATATAGTTTGAGTTAAGTACTTATTAGGTTTTGAGAAAAGAAAAAGAAAAAGTTGAATAAAAAATATTATAAAATTAAAATGTTGTTCGTGTAAGGGGATTTTTCCCTCCTATTGGCTCGTATAGCAAGGCCATGAGGGATCTCTGGTAGAGTGAGTTAGAGAGCTCGATCAAGCCTAACGACCCTCTTCTAAAAGGAATCAATGAGCCTTTACAATGTACTCAACCTATGAGCCAAACCTGCCCATGAAGCAACCCTCGTGTGGGAAAAGTGGACGGCGGGGGTAGATGGGACTTGCCGCCTTAACACCCCCTAATGACACCCAACTCTCGGGAACATGCGCAGGTAGATGGGTGAGAGATATGTGAAACCATCGATCTCCTGACACCAAGCATGGAAGGGCTTGACAAGGAACCTCTGCAAGCTAAAGTAAGTTAGGGAGCCACGCCGCATTAATGGCGCCACTGCCCGAACTCTACGCATTAATGACGCCGCCCCTAAGAGCCACGCTGCATTAAAGCATTCTGACTAAGTGAACAGTTAAAGTGACATGAACTCCCCGAGGCTAGATATGGGTTGTCCTTTCACAAAAACCTAGTATAAAAGCCGACCCTCAGGTAGGAAGAACTCTCTCTGATTCCTCCAGGCTCACGCACAAACTACTAAGAAGATATACCAACTCAAGTATCGGAGACTCCCCGGCCTCTACCAAGGTCTCCACTTTTAGTGTTTTTTGAAGTGTGCAGGTGACAGGCCCAAGATCCAAGTTGCTGGAACCCACTCAAAGCTGTACGATACACGATGTTAATAGTGGCGCATGTGTTGGATCTCTGTAGACTTCATGTGTCCTTCGTATGCCTGCGACAACCTGTTATCAGACAACTCAAGGACAAGAAGAACCAACGTCAACAAACATGGAAGCAAGGCTCGCCGCGATGGAACAACTGGTAGGAAAGCTAACTACCGAAGTGGAGACCCTCTGAAAAGAAAACGAGACAGTTAGAGCAGTCACCAACAGACAAGAGAATGTAGGACCAAGTGACAATGAGTACGTAGTATCTAGAAATGCAGAAGGGGGAGGTGATGCAGAGGAAGAAAGAAAAAACATGCAAAACGAACTGCGTAACCTCAAAGAGAAATACGAAGAGATGGCTAAAAAGATGGCACGTCGTTGTCAGTAGACCAACTACTTACTAGCTCAGGCCTACCCTACAATGAGGAGGTGATGACTGTGCCCCTACCATTGAAGTTCCAAGTTTCCCTCATGGACATGTACGATGGGGCTAGGGATCCCCTCGAACACCTGGAAACTTTCAGAGCCCACATGACCCTGCATGGTTTTCTAGGAGAAGTGGCTTGTAGAGCTTTCCCATTGACCCTGAAGGGACCAGCAAGAGTATGGTTCGGGTCCTTGGCACCCGAGTCCATAGGCAGCTTTGGAGAGTTGGCTCGCTTGTTCCTCTTACAATTTATGGCGAGCAGAAGAAAAAGACGCCTTGCAGCGTATCTCCTTACCATCAAGCAGGGGGAAGAATAAGGTTTGAAAGCATACTTATCCAGGTTTAACAAAGAACGCATGACTACAGACCACCAAGACGAGAAGATAACTTTGGTAGCACTTTTATGAGGGGTATGGCGCTGGTCCTAGTTCATGGCAGAATTGGCAAGGAGAACTTCCGCCATGATGCGAGAGTTCATTGATCAAGTTGACAACTTCATCAACGCTAAGGATACATTCAGAGTGTCGAACCAAGGAAAAAGAATTGGAACAGGCACATAGGAAAGAAAAGGCACCTACCAAGAGCAAAGCTCGCTAGAAGCCGGAGAAAGGACCATGTGACAACAGGAGGGAGGAAGCCCCTACGAGAGGCCTGGGGGTTTCTATTTGATCAGACGATGCTCACCATCCAGAAAGACGATGGGCAACCAGCCCAAGAAGACGGTTATAGGAACAATAGTCGTCGCTATTGCAACTACCATCAGTCCAACACTCATAACATAGAAGATTGCATTTCCTTGAAAGAGGAAAGAGAGCAGGCTTGGCGACCAAGGCTGTGGTATCCTTCTGCCCGGAAACCAAAGAGGGAGTGGAGGAGGAGATCAAGGGAAAGAAGTGTTGAAATGGTCGACAGACCAATGAGGGAAGGGAGCCTGAGGCAAAGGGTAGGTGCGAGGGGACCCCCGCATGATCGCCCCATGCACCACATCAAGAAGGACTATCACTAGGTGAAATCAGGACCATCGCCGGCGGAAGGAGCACACTAGGCAAGAAAGATACCAAGAAGTGTATTCAGCAGAATACTACCCCACCAAATACAGAAGAAGCTAATCGGCCCCCATCATATCCTTTATAGAAGACGAGGAGGAGGGGGTCCTCTATCCACGTGATGACGCTCTGGTGGTGACTATGTTGGTCACCAACTTCACTACTAGGAGGATCCTTGTCGACAACGGCAGCTCCGCAGACATCCTTTTCTAGGAAGCCTTTATCCGGATGGGGATAGATACCGCCCGACTCCAACCAATTCCCATGCCACTGAAGGGCTTCTCTAGGGACATGGTCCAGCCATTCGGAACCATCACACTGTCTATCTTGGCGGGCAGCGTCCCTTGTACGGCTTCCTTTATGGTCGACTTCTTGATGGTAAAGGCTCCTTCATTATACAACGCCATAATCGGCAGACCTACCCTCAACAACCTAAGGATGGTGATGTCGACTTATCACTTGAAGATGAAGTTCTCGACCTCTTGGAGAGTTGAAAAAATTCGAGGAGAGCAAGTCCTAGCACTGGAGTGTTACGTGCAAGAATTCAAGCCAAGGGATGGTAGGGTGCATGTGGTCCACACCCCGGGCGACGACCACGTTCTCCCACCTCCTGCCCGAACATATGAAACAGATGGAGAGATCTGAGATGAACATGCACTCTGGAAGGTGGAGCCGAATGAGCCATTGGAGTTGATCCCCTTGAACCAAAGCCGTCCGGAAGCCATGACCAAGATTGACAGTGAGATGACACTCAAAATGAGGGGCACCATGCAATAACTCCTCACAGAACACCAAGATGTCTTTGCCTGGAGTCATGAGGACATGCCTGGAATCGACCTAGAGATCATGCAACACCACCTGAGCATGGACCCATAAGCTAAGGGAGTAAGGAAGAAACGTCGAAACTTCAGCGCTGAGAATAACACCGCCATCGCCATAGAAGTCGATTGATTACTCGCGGTGGTCTTCATACGGGAGGCCCATTACCCAGATTGGCTGTCCTAAGTGGTGTTGGTGAAGAATAAAAAAGGTAAGTGGAGAATGTGTGTTGACTTTACCGACTTAAATAAGCTTTGCCCAAAAGATAGCTTCCCACTACCCTGCATTGACGTGATCGTCAACTCCATGCCAGGCCATTGCATGCTCAGCTTTATGGACACCTACTCCGGGTAAAGCCAAATCAACATGAATTAGCTTTATGGCATACTGCTACTCTGCCATGCCATTTGAGCTTTAAAATGTAGGGCCACCTACTAGTGGGTCAGCCGCATTTTCAAGAATCAAATTGGGAGAAACATGGGGGTCTACATGAACGATTTGCAGGTCCAAAGTGAAACTCCCAAGTAACACCTAGATGACCTTTGTGAAACCTTTACAATATTAAGGCAATACTAGATGAACTTGAACCTCGTGAAGTGTGCCTTCGGTGTAGGCTCTGGGAAACTCTTGGATTTCATGGTGTCGAAATGGGGGTTAGAAGCTAATCCGGAAAAAGTGGAAGCCATTCTACGCATGGCCCCTCCTCGAAGCATAAACAAAGTGCAGAAACTTGTCGGATAGGTAATGACCCTTAATAGATTTGTGTCAAGGTCCACTGACAAGTGCCTACCATTTTTTTAAGGTATTGTAGAAGGCACGAGCATGGGATGACGACTGCGACTAGGCTTTCGAGGTTCGCAAGAAATATCTCACTAGCCCTCTGCTGCTCAATCAACCAAGATGTGGAGAAACTTTGATCTTGTACCTATCAGTCTCCCCGCAGGTGGCTTCCTCGGCCTTGGTGCGATGCGTAGGTGGGATCCTAAAGCTCGTGTACTACACTAGCAGGGTTTACTGAGGAGCAGAGGCTAGAAACCCACGCACAGAGCAGCTCGCCTTCGCCTTTGTGGTGACCACCTAACGACTCCGCCTGTATTTCCAGGCCCATCTAGTAAAAGTCCTCATCGAGAACCCCCTAAAGAAGACCTACAAAGATCGGACACCTCAGGCCGCCTTATGAATTAGGTCATGGAGTTAATTCACCACTAAATTCTATTAAAGGGCAAGTGTTGACAGAATTCACTGGCTTCCCAAAAAAGGTCGAACATGCACCTCCCATGAAGCCCTGACAAGTCTTCATTGACGACTCATCTTGTCAAGCTGGAGGGGGAGTGAAGGTTCATATTGTTACAGACGAGGGTGAAGAGCATAATTATGCTATTAAGTTGGCATCCAAATCTACGAATAATGAGGCAGAGTACGAGGCACTATTCTCTAGTCTGGTGATCGCCAGATCTTTGGGCGTCAAAGAAGTAAAGGTGTGAGCCGACTCTCAGGTAGTGGTCAATCAAGTACGAGGGGAGTTCGTTGCGAAGGGTGAAAAATTGAAAAAGTATCTAACACTGATAGAGGCCTAGTGCGAGTCAAGAATCAAACAAGTGTTAAGGGTCGAGAATCAAAAGGCGGATAATTTAGCGAAAGCGGCGTCCGGGCAAGAAGATTCTCCCCTACTAGAACGAATGGTGATTAGGACTTTTGAGATACCAGTCGTGGGAATTGAAGTGATAGAAGTAAAGTTGGGGGCTCTGGAATGGGCATTGGATATTATCTAGTACATAAATGCCAACAAACTACCTGACAACAAATGGGAAGCTGGAAATATTAGGAACAGAGCAGTGCGTTACACTCTGCTCGAAGAGATTCTGTATTGAAGGGGTACTCTACACCTCTCTTGAGGTGCGTCTCGCTCAAAAAACCCAATAAGTGTTGGAAAAAGTACACGAGGGAATTTGTGGCGGCCATTTCGGAGGAAAGGTGCTGATAGGCAAGGTGATGAGGGTGAGATACTACTAGCCTTGTGCCTTTCAGGATGCGAGGAGTACGTGCGAAGTGTAGGAAATGTTAAGAATACTCCAAAGAGCCCCATTGCCCACCTGAAGAAATGACGTCAACCACCTCATCACGACCCTTCGCCCAATGGGGAATTGACCTAGTACGTCCCTTCCCCCAGGGTAAAGGAGGAGTAAGATTTGTAGTAGTAGTAGTGGACTACTTCACTAAGTGTGGCAAAGGCATTGCCAACAATCACTAAGTGTGGCAACATCACACGTTTCTTGAGGAAGACAGTCATCTACAGACTCTGACCACTACCGAGACTGGTGCCAGAAACTGGCGATCAAATTCAGCTACTCATCTCTAGGACATCCTCAGTCCAATGGGCAGGTGGAGGTAACCAACAAGACATTGATAGGAATACTAAAAAAGAAACTGAGCAACAAAAAGGGCACCTGGGTGGAGGAACTTCTCGAAGTTTTATGGGCATAGCAGATCACAATGAGGACCCCGATGAGAGAAATCCCTTTCACTCTCACTTACGGTCATGAGACGATGCCACAAGTCGAGGTCGGGATCCCTACCTACAGGGTGCAACACCACGAGCACAACTCCAACAACAAATGATTAGAAGAAGAAGTAAGGACATCCGTCAACAAGAGGAGAGTGGAACAATGTTTCAAAAAATGGGTTCGCCCAAGGGCATTCAAGATCAGGGATCTTGTATTGAAATAGATGGGAAACCTACAACTGCCTGGGCTCCTATTGGCTCCGAGACTCCTAAGGGAATGAGCTCCCACACCCCCGGAACGCTTAGCACCTGCGGAAGTTTTATTGCTAAAAAAAAAGTTCATAACTTGTAATTTACATTCCATGTCAACAATGTAAAATCTATTAACGAAAGTGTGGCTTTTAAAAAATAAAATGCGTCTCGCCTAGCCATATCTCAACTCCTTACTCCAGCAATGTAATCTCCATCTCTGACCACTTACCTTCTCGCGAGGCCCAAAGGAGACGAGTTAAGCGTAAAGGCTACTTTATCCCTCTTGCAGCAGAGAGCGGGCCAGCCTTCAGTTGCCCAACATTTACCTTCCTTTTGAGCGTTAACAAGCGGGAGCGAGTCCAATCCCAAACTGCCCGATAAATTACCTCCCCGCGGGGCCCTAAAGGGCAAGATGTGCCTTAAAATCATCTTAGTCCTCCCGCAACGAAGAGCGGGTCCAGCCTCTTGGCTGCTTGGCAACTTATTTCGACCTCCGCCATGATCAAGAGTGGGATGAACACTAGTCTGACCCAACACTTACCTTCCATGTGATGTCAACTGGCAGGAGCAGGTCCACCCCAAACTACCAGGCAACTAACCTACCTGTAAGGGTTAATAAGTGGGTAGGTGGCCCGACCTTCATCACGTGAGAGAGCGGATCTAGCCTCTTGGCTACCCGACAACGTACTTGGCCCCCGTCAAGGTGAAGAGCGGACCGGCTTCTCAGCCATTTGGCAAACTGCCTCCTCGGGGGGACCAAAGGGGCGGGCTTAGCCTAAGGCATCTTGACCTTCCCTCGGTGGAGAGCGGGTTTAGTCCTTGGACTCCTTGACATCACTTGTGAGATGTCATCTCCAACAACGGAACACCAAATAAGCAACGCTTCAGAAATCCTCGCTGCACTCCTTCTCCACCAAACAGAATGCCAAGAAAGTAACGCCTCGCTTCTCTGGCAAAACAACCCAGGTTTGCAAAATTTACACTTGTAGTTGAAGATGAGTTATATTAACTTGTTTAGTTTTTCCAGCGTTATATTAAATGTCTCCTACTTGCATTATGACAAAGAGCAAGACAACTCCTTAGCTACGCAACGACTCATCCCCCTGGGGAGACCATGGAGGAGGAGCCTAAGGCATCCTAGCCTCTCTCCCCGCAGAGTATGGTCCCAGTTCCTCCACCACTCGGCATTAACTCCCGAGGAGCCCTACCCCCAAGCGAATGACAATAGATTAAGATTGTATGATTGCAATAAAGAATAAATTCTACCCATACTCTTACTCATCAGAAGCTTAGTTTGTCTAGTGGGTTGTTTTCCTAGGCATTTACAATGTGACATGTCCCATATGTCATAGGGCGAGATGCCTAAAATGAGTGGCTGTGATGGCAAGGTGGGAGAGCTTGGTATGCCACAAGCGTGAGGTGACAATGTAGTTAAAGGTGGGATTAACCTTCGGCCATCAATGGCAGGATGGTTACCTACCAGATGTGGGTGAGCTGCGATGTTGCATGCTCGACTCGAAGAGGTGAGCTCGCCATGAGGTGAGCTTAACCCATCAAGGGGAGCTCGTGGTGCAGAAGAGTTCTACTTGTTGTTGGCAAGATGTTGCTCACCAGTCGTGACTAGGTGGGCAAGCATTCAAGCCCGCATAGAGCAAGATATGATTGGCCAATTATGTGCTTGGCCACCTTACCATTAAGGGCAGCTGTGTGAGTTTGCATAGAGCATTCCTTCTCAAAGGGCTCCCGGTTCATGAACATGGCAGGCCCATTGCTTGTCATGGGGGGCTCTCTAAGTGAGGATAAAGCTTATCCACCATTATGGTTGGCGACAAGCAACATGCCTACCATTGACAACCCCATGGGTTTAAACTTGTTGCTTTTCCATGGAATATGTGAGCCTAGGTTGGTCTGCCCGCCATTTCTCCATTGAAGTCCTTAGGTACATTGTGGTGTTATACACAATGCAACAACATGTATAATGTGCATAGGTTCCTATTTTAGTGAGGGAGTTTGATCTTGCTCGTAGTGAGCAGTCAATGGATTTATCCCGCCAAATTTTGGTGTGTCTGGCGGTGAGGGACAAGTGGGAGTGTCTCATCGCCCTTATCTGTGCATGCTAGGTGAGGGTGGGCTTGAGTCGACACTCTTTCCGAGCAATGCAATGGCGAGCAACACTTGCTAGTATGGCTGTAAGAGGACCGGACATAATCGAATCAATAGTCTTAATGGTCGGTCCCAGGGCGTGGCTTTTTTGTAACGGATCGGATAGAGACCGACCAAATGTATATATATATTTTTAAATATTATATATATAATATATTATTTTATATAGTAGTTGTATAAATTAATTATGTAATTTTCATCTAAGGGATCATCATTGACCATATATACAATGAAATTATTTAGTATTCATAATCATATATAAAATGCTAAAGAGATCACTTAATTTTAATAACCATATAATATAATAAAAAAATATTTATGGATCGAATCGGACTGAATGGACTGACCGGACCGATAGCTAACGACCCGTGACTCCCTTGAATTGAACTGGACCGGACCAGATCGATTACACCCCTACTTCCTCGCCCTAATAGCCTGGAGGCCGCTTTGGCATGTTCAAGGACAATGTATCTGAGGGAAAGGTTCGGCCATCCCCGTTAGTGCACTTTGGTGTGGCGGGCATGAAGCCCACCACGCTAGTCTAGTGGGCGAGTTACTCTTCACCTGTTGTGGACTGCTGGTGGGTTCCTTCATGCTAGCTTTTCTGTGCCTAGCGGTGAGGTACTACAGGGGGAAAGCTTTTGTCGTCACCGCTTGTTTGCTCTAGGGTGGCAGATGGGTGCTCCTCGTTAGTCACACATTGTGCACACCTTGTTTTATAGTGGCAGATAATCTTAATGCAATTCAAATCTAGATGAAAGAGAGAAATAACAGGACGCTTATCTATTTTTATGGTGATGACCTCTGTGAGCCTAACGATCTTTTTGTTTGGAGAGTGGTAAATCTCGTATCATACAATCGCTGCCAACTATTGATTGAATTTTTGGTCAAGGTCGGAAGCTAATGGTACGGTTGAATGGCTCACTGTGGTGCTTGGATGCAATGGATGGTAGTGAGACGCTCGAACTTTCATACACGGTTTAAACGGTAAATAAAGTACATAAATTTTAAATAAAGAGAGAGACATCGAGATGTTTGTGGTTCAGCACTAAACCTACATCTTCGGTTCTTTTGAGGGCGAAATCTACTATATAAAGTAATTTTATAATAAGAGTAATGCTAGGTACAAGTTTCAAATAAACAAATCCCATACAAATCCTTTGAAAAAAAGTGAGTTCACTGATAAAGAATGATTTTTTTAAAACTTTTTTTTTATGTGGAGTTTATTTTTTTACCAGAAGTTGTATCAAACATATATATTTAAAACTTGTATAAATCATTTTTCTTACCATAATTCATGGCTCACTTTACAATCAGTACAATGGTGTTAAATGAAGATTGAGCAGAGCTTGAAGAAAGATGCTGTTTGTGTTGAACTTTTAAGTCCAGTCTGAAAATCCCGGGATAGAGATAGTCCATACCCTTTTATCTATCTCCTTCTACTAATCTATCTTCTTTGCTTTATGTCTCATCCTACCATTTTAGCAGAGCAGGAGCTTATTTTCTGTGTCTCTTTCACCTTTTGCATGTCAGGCTATCAACTTAATTCATTCTCCACGTGCACGACAGCTCCTCTCTTATTTCTTTGTTTCTTCCTTTTCTACCGGTAGGCTATTTATACGCCAATGGATTGGGCTAAGACCCATGGGCCTTTTACATTTTATCCCAACAATGGGCCCACTAAAGGTTTACTAAACTGACACATATAGAAGGAATTTTCCAAACTACTAATCCTACATAAGGCATCAGGAATGGCTAAAATAAATTATGGCCTATGAAAAAGAGTCTAAATGACTCGTTTTTAGTAAAATTTCATGTTAAATTGAAAATGTAAATACTTAATTAAAAACCAGTCTTCAGAGTTTTTAAAATGCAAAACGAGGTCCATATGAGTATAAAAAGAATATGATGAAAATGGTGCATGCATGTTTAGTCCCTCTCTGTTTTGTTTCACAGAAAATAGTTAATTATTTAGCCATATGACTATGAATCAAGAGCCCGAACATGAAGAGATCTTTTACCTAGAATCGCTTATTATTAACTTAAAAAAAGCAAGAAAATATGTGAAAAATCAAAAATAACAGACTGCAATAAGGTTGGAGCTAGGCGTCATGTGGGGGATGAAAAGAGGAGCTAGCTCTCTTTCCGACCCGGAGGAGGCCACTGGAGGATAGCAGATTGGGAGACAACTTTTGCCCCAAACAAGTGGGGCGCACTAGTGGGGAGTGGAATGCAACTTTTGAGCTTATCTTTCATTTATCTTTCCTTTTAGCTTATTTTTCATTAGCGTTTGTGCTTGTGAGGTATGGAGAATTTTAACTCTCAATACTCTTATTTTTGATGAAAAATAAAAAAATAAAACCATTCTAAGCAATTAGTTGATCTCATATATATGGTTCTTCTCTAATAGATGGTTGTTCAAGGAGTTGTATGTGTGTGTGAGTATGAAGACATCAACCCAACCCTTGGATATTTACTAATACAATAATTATTATTTTTATGAAAAATTCTTTTCTTTATTATAAATTATGCCATCTCTATTCATACTTTGTTAGATGACATATTTTAATTGGTTACTATAAATTTCATAAGTTTTAGCATATCAATAATTGACAAGTGTAGAAGTAAATTTTTTGTAAATTTTTCTTTAGTATAGTTAACATTTTTCCTACTAAAATGCATATATCTACTTTCTCTCTCTCTCTCTCTCTCTCTCTCTCTCTCTATATATATATATATATAAAAAGAGGCTTGCACTCTGAATTTTGTGGGAGGAACAACAAGAACTAGCGATTCGAGGGTTTAGGATAATAGAAACCAGTAGTCAAGAGTTGGCCTACTCGGCTCTTCAATCGGGATTGGGATAATGACTGACAGTTCAGCTGACAAATCTAATGCGGTATCTTCTTTGCGCCATCCCCATATCAAAATTTTTGACCTCCTCAATCATGTCCATTAGGTCAACTCTTTTTCGCCGTCTAAAGATGGTGGCTGGCCTCGGGCATGGCCATGAGTAATGATATACATATAACGTATTTTTATAACACATGTCACAACAATGGTGTTAGATAATGATATTTTTGTAAAATGTTGCTACTTTTATAAGGTATTTTACAAAAATACCTTTCATTTAAAACATAGTTGAGTAAAAATATTATGAAAAATGTTGTCTAAGTCATTTTCCCATGACCATACCATCATTTATCTACTCACATCAGGTTGGGTTGAGGACTGTTGATGTTTTCTTTGTGGAATTGTCATGTATTATCTCTTAGGTCATGTCTGTCAGCAGTTTTCGAATATGCGTTCTTTTGTTAGAGTTTTATTAAAAGTCAATGTTCCACACACCTATATCCCTATGTGTTTATATTAGTTCAAATATATCTCTTAATTCATGAGTTATAATGGGACACAAATACCTCTAGATTTTATGATTGACAGAAGTCTATTTAAGCACTAAGAGGGTTAAGGGTTCTCACCTACAATATAATGTGCCTTTAGCTATTGGGGACATTCAGAGGTAAAGTCGTTAGGGTGACCATTTTTTCATATTCAGGTCAGATTCTCTTTCAATCTGAAATGGAGGGGATACATTTTCTAACTATTATTATTTAATGTCGTGGATCATATAAAATCGAAAATCCAGTATTAATGTTTCATGTTAAAATATTTAACAGGTGGTATCAGAGCCAGGTTACAGATATTCTATGATCTTGTTAATATATATTGCAGATTTAATATTCTTACATCATATTTCTCGTACACTTATCCTTGTTAAATTTGAAATTGTGAAAGAAAAGCCTATGTTATTGTTTTGGTTTGACATGCTCCTGAGATTTATGTACTGATGCATATATGTGGAACAACCGAAACATGCTCAAGATATTTATGTATTGATGCATTGGGAGACACTCGGAGGTAAAGTTGTTTGGGTGATCATTCACTCATATTCAGATCAAAATCTTTATCAAGCTGAAATGGAGGTACGTTTTCTAACTATTTTTAATTAATGTTGTGGATCATAGAAAATCAAAGATCCAATATTAATGTTTCATGTTAAGATATTTAACATCTTTGTCTACAATAACTTAAGGAGATGGCCTTAGTTGGCCTCTTGCATGCAATGTTTTTTTCTCTTATCTCTTCAAAGATCTCAATATTGTCACTTCATTTTCTTACCTCAATGTCCGCAATTTGTTTCATCTATCTTGCCCGATCACACGTCATCGACCTCTTTTATCTTGCTGCCAATCTTCCTCTCTTTTTTTTTTTTATTCAAATCATCCTTTGATCTCGAGGTACACTCTCACTCTCGCTTTTCCCTACTTGTTTACGTAAGATCGTCTCTTTCTCAGTTTGTCACCTCTGCATTGCATTGGCATGTCTCTGGAACTTCATTGTCTTTTTAGTTAGTTCCTTGAACCAATTGTTGATCTAGGGTTAGTTTGAGATTCTATGCTTTTTACATCCTCTTTAGTTATTGAGAAGAATGATCAGTATATAGATTAGGAGTGTAGTTGGAAGTTAGATTTAGGTTGAATTTGAGTTCAGTTATATAGTTTCTTGTTCTTGTTTGGTTAGGGTAAAGGAAGGGAATGGATTTGCATCTGTATCCCATGTTCGGTGCCAAAAGAGAAAAAGGGAAAAGTTCTCATGTATTACTTAAACAGTACTTGTGTTAAAACCTCTATCTCTGCGTATTTCCTTTCCTCAACCCTTGTCACTATCTTGCTCTTAGTTTTTTTTTTTCCTTCCCTTTCAATTTGGTTGATCCAAAATGTGAAAGGTGCACATTTGAAATGTTAATTAAACTATGTGATAAAAACCATAAACTAATGAGCTAACTTCAAAAGATGTGATATTGGCATAGGGTCACGGAGACAAGACTGGTTTAGTATATACTTAAAAAGGAGGACACGGGTATTGCTAATACCTAACACTAGAGGATCGTATTCTACTTTCTAGGGCTGCGTTTCTGGATGGGTTTTTTGTTTCTAGTTTCGGAACTTGTGAAACCGGGTCTATCTGGGTGGAAAATCTGCCCAGATTTTACTCGGGTAGGTATAAAATTCTTATACTTGCATCTACATGATATGGTTACAGGGTTAATACTTGGATAATTGTAACTAGGTTAAAGAATATGACTTCCGATCATTTTGATCTTCAAGAACTAGAGAGAGAAATTCTTCCAGAGAGAGGGAAATAAAAATCAACCCTAGGGGGGAGAGCTAGCTAAGATTTCATTCCCACATCCCTTTTCACATCTTCAATTCAAGATCTCAGTCCTTCAATCAACAGGTAGGCCTTTTGTTTTTTAAGGAAAAAAGAAAACACATTCATTGAGTCCTTTTATGCTTTCAAAAACCTAATCCGTTTCCAATTCCAAACTCATCATCCTTGGGAGGACTAGACAAGGGAAAGCCCTCAAAATTTTGAGGAGGAGATTCTACATAAGGAAGGGCATATGTGAGGATCTTACCTAACGCAAAAGGGAACAGATGATGACATCCAAGTTCATATTATTCAGGAGTTGAATCAGCATGTTACTTTTATGGTTAATTTTGCGTTGATTGTTTCTGCTGTCTATGCAAAATATACGTATATGGAGAGAAGGCAACTCTGGTCAGAACTTATTCCATTTGGAGTTTTACAGATGCCATGGATGGTTATTGACGATTTTAACACTATTCGCCATGATGGGGAGAGAAGAGGGGGGTGTCCGAGATTGCCAAGGGCAATGGAAGATTTTTCCTCTTTTATCCAGAATGGTGGTTTGATTGAAGTTTCTTTCATTGGGAATAAATTTTCATGGTGTAATGGGCATGGTGGATTGGCTCAGAGCTGGGCTCGGTTGGACAGGGCTCTGTACAACATTCGTCTATTAGATATCTGTCTGTTGGTGTCGATGCAGTATTTATCTCAGAAATCGTTGAACCATGCTCCTATGGCTTTTCGGTTGGTGAGTTCAAATACTAGGTATGGCCCAAGTATTTTCAGATTCCAGCAGATATGGACTTTACTTGAAGGTTTCTGGGAATTTGTTTGAAATATCTAGAATGAGGAGGTGGGAGGATCCAGTTTGTGGAAGCTTGCAGCTAAGTTGAAAAAAGTGAAAATTGCTCTCAACAGATGGAATCGTGAGGTCTGAGGTTGGACTACTTTGCATTTAAAACGCTTGGTGGGTAAAATTGAGGAAGGGGAATCACAATTGCAAGAGAATTATTCTCAAGCAGTAGAAACGGAGGTGCTTGCTTCACAGGCGAAATTAAATACTTGGTTGAAAAAAGAGGAAGTTAAAATTGCCTAGAAAATTAAAAATACATGGATAGAGCATGGGGAGGTTAATGCTTTTTTTTTGTAGCTTTGTAGGCAAGGAAAAAGAGCATAATTGCATCCATGCAATTGCAAATGGTAGAATGTTGTTTACGCCGGAAGAGATTCATGATGAAGCGGTTTTACACTTTGCTGATTTTTTGAGACGCATGCCAACTGCTTCAGTGCAGAATTTATTTGATGTTATTAAAGAAGAGGTGATGGAATCTGAGAATTTGAATCTTTGCTGAAGTCCATCAAAGCAGGAAATTAAAGATGCCTTGTTTGCTATTCCGATTAATAGCAGTCCATGCCTAGATGGCTTCAATTCTAGGTTTTTTTGACATTGTTGGGATTTGATTAAAACAGATTTGGTTGAGGCCATTCGGGATTTTTTTGCAAGTACCTTTCTTCCTAGATATTATTCGCATCTTTCATTGTATTGATTCCGAAAGTACTAAATCCATGCTTATTTGACAAATTTAGGCCAATTAGCCTATGCTCGGTTGTTTATTAAATATGTTCAAAGTTGATTGTGAATAAATTGACTTCTGTTTTGAGTAGTTTGAATTCTAAAGAGCAATGAGCATTTTTACCAGGTAGAAGTATCTTTGAGAATATAAGCCTTACACAGGAATTGGTTCAGGATATAAATAAGCCAATTAGAGTGGGTAATATCATGATGAAAATTGATATGGCTAAGGCTTATGAAACGATTGACTGAGAGTTTTTGTTACAAGTTTTGAAAGCCTTTGGTTTTTCTTTGGAGGTAAGCAATCTGATCTATAATTGTGTATCTTCGCCATAGTTTTCTGTGGTTATGAATGGCACTTCTAAAGGTTTTTTTAAGGGTGGTAGGGGTCTTCGACAGGGGGACGCCTTATCCCTTATTTATTTATCTTGGTGGGGGAGGTCTTCTCTCAGCTTCTGCGTAACAAATTCCAGTATGGACTTATTGGTTATTATTCATAACCTTGTAATGACCCTTTAATCTCGCATTTGCTTTATGCAGATGATATGGTTATTTTCTCTAATGATACAAAAAATATGTGGAGAGGATTTTAGAAGTTATGGATCTCTATGCCTAGTGGTCTGGTCAAGTGGTCAATGCTTCTAAGTCATCTATTTTCTTCTCAAACAGAATCACAGAATCAAGACACCGGGAGATGCTTAGAGTTTCAGACTTTTCGATGGGGAATTTTCTAGTGAAGTATTTGGGGGTCCCTATCTTCTCAAGTAGACCGAAGTCGTGTTACTTTGATGATTTGTTGCTTAAAATTTCTAAAAAGATTGAAGGGTGAAAGATGAGATATCTTTCTTTTGGAGCCAAATTGCTTTTGCTTAAGCATGATTTGTTACCTGTTCCCCAGCAAAATTTTAGTAAAATAAATTGATTATTTAGCACTTTTTTCTGGGGTTCGTCTGAAGGATGGCCAAAGAAGAAATGGGTCAGTTGGAAATCGGTTTGCAAGCCCATGGATGAAGGAGGTGTGGGGCTAAGAAACATTGTAGATGTTTACAGATCTCTTCATTTTAAATTTGCTTGGAAGTTTCTCTCAGAGGATTCTCTGTGGTCTAATTTTTTTAAATCCAAGTATGTGAAGAATCAACATATCTCTCTTGTTGATTGTTCTAAAGGCTCTCGATTTTGGAAGATGCTTATGAAGTCGTTTCCTCTTGCTATTGAGAAGTCTATCTGGTGAGTGAAAGAAGGCAACTTATCCTTTTGGCGTGATAAGTGGATGGATTCCGGTCCTATATGTCAAGATTTACCGATTTCTAACTTTCCTTTATTAAAAATAAAGGATTGCATGATTGAGAATAGTTGGGATGTGGATTTGATTGTTCAGCTAGTGGGTCAGGAGGTTGTAGATGAGATTTTATCTAGTATTGGTGGAACTAAACAGGGTACGGATATGTTGATATGGCTTGGTAGTAGGGATGGGAGATTTTCAACAGCAAGTGCCTGGGACTGGATTCGTATTTCGGTTTCGAAGTGTCCATGGACGGACTGGATTTGGCACTTAGCTTTGCCAAATAAATTCTTTGTTGTTCTATGGAAGGCTATGACTAACAACCTGAGTGTGGATGAGCGGATTAGCCATATTGGAATTCCGATAATCTCAAAATGTGAATGCTATCCACAGGGCTGCTTTGAAGACCTAAATCATGTTCTATACAAAGGGCATGTTGCTGCAAGGCTTTGGAAAATGTGCTCTATTTTCTTGGGAGCTCCCTATGTGGCTAATCGGTCTTGGTTGGCAACAATTAAAGCTTGGTTTCAAAGAACAAAGAAGTCATCAATGGTCGGTAATTTGATTGGTATGGTTCCATGTATTTTAACATGGAATCTTTGGATGTGGAGGTGTTCGGCACGTATTGACAGACACAAAGATTGTTTTAATATTTTGTGGAGGAAGGTTAATTACTGGCTCCATTGGGTCGGCTTGCGACTTAGGCAGTCAGGAAATTTGCATCAACATGACCAAGCAATTTTAGAGGGTTTAAATTTGCCGGCTGTTATCCCCTTGCAAAGAAATTTTATTGTTGTATCTTGGGACAAACCGGAGTTGGGCTAGTTAAAGTTAAATGCTGATGGTAGTAGCTTCGAGAATCTAGGAGAGTCGGGTGCTGGGGGATTGCTTCGAAACCATGAGGGCAATCTTGTTTTTGCCTATTCTGAATATATTGGCTTTGGCTCTAACAATAAAGCTGAGTTGTTGGGGGCTTTGTTTGGTTTGAGCAGATGCAAGGCTATGGGTTCGGTGAATATTGTTGTTGAATTAGACTCGTCTTTGGTTGTGAATTGGCTGGAGAAAGGAAGCTGTTAAGTTTGGTATTTGGAGGATTTTTGGGAGGAGATAATCTCGCTCATCCGAGGCCTTAACATTCAGTTTAAACATGTGTTTAGAGAGGGAAATAAAGTTGTTGACTGGCTTGCTAAATGTGGCAACAATGGTGTTACGCAGTAGTATACATTTGATAACATTCCAAGGGAACTCAAAGGGATTTTGTGTTTGGATAAATGTGGACTGTTGTGCTTAAGAAGGAGGTAATTTGTGGAGGCTATGTTTCGGTAGTCTGCTGGTTTTTGAGGTCTTTTATGTTGATGGAAGTGTTTCCGTTTGGTCTTGCTTATTTGTTATTCTTTGTATGGATTTCTTTTATAAATTTCTTGGTTTGCCATGGCATTCCTCCACCATAAGTGATGGCTCTTTTCAATAAACTTGGGCCAGTGTCGCTCTGGACCTGTGACCTTTGTCTCTTTAAAAAAAAAAACAAAAAAACAAAGAAGCAGACTTGTGTGAATGCCTCGGATGGGCGAAGTTCTAGAATTTGTTTTTGTTGGTTTGGAATTGATTAGTTATCGGGTTAGAAGAAATGGAACCATTGGGTTATTTACGTGGAGTCATTTAGTTGTGTCATCTTATTTCAGATTTGCTACTTTAATTCTATTAATTTATAGTTTATATTAATTATGTTTTGGTGAAGATCGATATTTGCTTTGCACTGTTGTGAAGAAGTTCAAAGAAGTTGAAAAGTTCTAGTAAGTGGTAGTCTTTTGCTAGACTTTGCCTAAAAATTAATTGAGATTAAGTTTATAAAAACTTGCATGTTTGGTTATGAAAACAACCTCAGTCGTTTTTTTTTTTAGTACTCAGTTCTCAAATGTATTAAAAGAGCAAATATGAAGTCTGAAATTTGTATTTGATTATATGATATTTATCTACTTAGTACTCTGTTATGATATGATGTTACATCTAAAAACCCTCTGGCATGACATTCTATTTATGCTTCCGTTCCGACCTTGCGACGGGTGTAAACTGTGGCCTCTCTTATTACGTTGGTACCAACATCTCTGTTTCTAGTGCACCCACTTTGGAAATAAAGTGATTTTTTGTGTGGGCAAACTCGACATGCCGAGTTTAAAAGGGAGAGATTTCACATTTTGTTTTTGCTCAGTTGGTCGTCGAGATTTGCACAACCCTACCATGGGGAGTTAAACATAGTATCGATTATGCTCTGATGTTGTTTAGTGATGCCTATGCCAAAGGACTTTTATATGTCGTATTATTGTGAATAACTTTTCTGAAATGTCGCTCTGTTATTTTGACGTTTTGTTATGCTCTACATTTTGTAATTGACTCATATTTACACACCAGTATAGATTTGCTGCTTACTAAGTCAGTGGAGTCATCCCTTTATCACCATCCTTTTTGTTTTAAGATGACTATGTTGGTTGTGATAATTAGAATATATAGCACATTAGAAGAGAAATGTAAGATAAGTGCTAGCTAACATAAGTGAATTTGAGAGATTAAAGAGAATATTTAGCAGTGCAGAGATTAATTTTATTGGAAGGATTTTAGAGGTATTTGATTTTAAAGGACTATTGTAACTAAGTTTTATATTTTGTGGAAATCCAGTTAAAAGTTTCAGCCAAGGCACCGTGTGACACACAGAGCCACCCTAACTCTCTCTTACTCAAGTATGGCAAAAAGAGTGATCATAAGACAATGCATGCGTGAATATACTAATAAAGCAAAGGACATTAAGACAAGCAAAAGGAGTCCAACTAAAAGGGACTATTTCATTTGCAGGAGGGGCTTCCCACTTAAATTATAATCCTCTTCCTCTCCAGCCTCTGGAATTACGAATAAATCACAATAACAAAAGAAATGATTGAAAAAAAAGTAGAAAACGACCATATAAGATATACAAATTAACGTGGTTTGACAGATTTTTCTAAAATATTAATAAAAAAAAAGTCACTACAATAGAAAAGGGATTTTGGGACAAAAATTTTTGTCCCAAAATCCTGCCATTTCGTCCCAAAAAATTTTTTGGGATGAAAAAAAACTGTCCCAAGGTCATTCCTATAAAAGTGTCCCAAAAGGTATTTTGGAACGAAAATAAAAAATTCATCCCAAAAAATATTTTTTGGGACGAAATTAAGTTGGACCATTCGATCGCGTTCGAACGGAAAGTTTTTTCTGGGACGATTTAAATTCATCTCCGAATTTCGTTCGAGCGTCTAAAATAATGTTCAAACAAGTATGAACTGTTCGAATGGATGCTTCATGGATGGTCGATCGAACGGAAATATTGCATTGCGTTCGAACGTCACGAAATGTTTTTACCGTGCGAACTCTAACATGTGATGTTGGAACGGTTATGTCCGATTTATTTATGTTCGAACGTTTGATGAGAGTTCGAACGGTTATTATTATTTTTATGGACAATATTAATTTAAAACCAAATAGATATTTATATTTCAAAAATACATTATAAATTGTTCAATATCAATAAAACTAATCTAATAAGTCAGAACTCAATAATAAAATACTAATAATACTAACAAAATTATCAGTACATTATATATAATTGTTCAATATGCAAAAACACTTCTAATTAAAGGAAATTAATTGCTTGGAGGCCTGAATTGTTGCATAAGCATCTGCATTTGAAGCTGCATCTGTCTTTGTTGTTCTTGCATTTGGAGTTGCATCTCTCTTTGTTGATCTTCTTGTTGTTTCATGCGCATCTCCATGTCTGCTTGTTTCATTAATTGAGCCTCTAACTCATGCTGTTTTGCAATCAATTCTTCAATTCTAGAATTTGCATTCTCTAATGCAATGGCAGTAGTGATTGACGTTGATAAAGAGCCCGAAGGCTTTACACAGTGACCCAAACCCCTCAAATATCCAGAACGTTGACCCAGAACTTATGTAAAAAATTCAACATCACTTGTTGATGAATTCTGATCTGATGCAGCTTCAACACGGAGGGCAACTATTTTATCCTACACACAACATATAAAATTAATATTGACACAATAATTGAAATATGTTTAATTTAAAAAAATTATAATACTTACATAATTCTCACGAGCATCGGGATGAGTCCACTCTTCATTACTATTAGTATGTGATGCAGCATATAATTTTGTCAAATCATAATTGGTGTCTGACTCTTTCTACAAGAGACATTGTTAAGATATAAAGTCAATATTAAAAACAAACTATATAGAGAAAAAACAAATACATTACCAATTTTTGAGAGAGGCGATGGAAAGATCTTGAGCCTGCATGATGATGAATCTTCAACTTTGATTTATTCATTCTGTTTATAGAACTTCGCTCCTGCATAGAAGTTGTAAAAGTTAGTAAATGAAAATTAAAAATTTGACACAAAGAATTCATTTACTTTACCTTATATGATGGATCCTCAAACATGTCGCAAAGTTTTTGCCATTCTTCAGGTCGGACATCCTGAAAAGGATGCTGGCTTGCATCTTCCTTGTTCTCGTACTTCTTATAATGCTCGTGACACCTTGCCTTATACTTGCGGAATGCATTACACATTAACTCTTCGACAGTCCTACGCTCCTCTCTCAGACCAAAATTTAGTTCGAAGTCATCCTTGAAAAAATATATACATAAAGATATTATCATTTAAAAAATTAAATAATATCAATATAAATTTATATTGTATAAATTTTTGTACCAAACAACGTTTCTTTATAAGCTCTTTCACATCTTGCGGGACTTTATGCCATGAACTCGTAGCCAAAGGTGCATAAGTCCGTGTAAGAGCACCCACATGCGATGCAAGCCAAGCTGCTTGTTGTCCCTCTCTTCCGGTATGTTCGTCAAGAATTTTAACCTTAATCTTACCTACTTTATGATATTTCTCCAACGTCACGCCTCTAGTAGTGCCTCATCCGTGACGAGATTGTACTGTTATCTCTATAAAATAATAATAGTTATTTACCCTGTATCAATTATCATATATCTTAATTGAAAAAATGAGTATTAGCAATTTACCTTATTCTGTAGAGTCAGTCTCTAATAGTGAGTCAAACGGAGAGCTAGGAACAGGTGGAGATGGGATGCGAACTTCCTTCCTCTTTGGTGGTATAATTGCAAGATACTATATAATGTGAACACAAAATCGGTCAATCATTTGTATCAGTTTCATCTATAGATTCGGTCTCATCAGCTGTAGATACTCCAAATGACTCAACACTTTGATCAACTGTCGCCTCAACTATTTCAGCCTCAATATCTTCCCTATGTAATGGGATCATCTCATACTGGCTCAAATCCACAAATAAGTTTAAGGCATGTTGACTCTCTTGGTATGCTTCTAGAGTAGAGGGATCATCTTCTTCTTGTCCCTCCGCCTCAGGGATAACGTCATAAATATTTCTAGGAGAAAACTTTTGTACTACTTGCCATTGATTTCCTAACTGAGGATCGTCTAAATAGAATACTTGAGATGCTTAGGAAGCCAAAATAAAAGGATCATGTTCATATCATTTTTTAGATGTATTAATACTCAGAAAATATTCATCCTGGCATTTTCCCATTCGAGGATTGCTTAAATCCCATCAATCACACTTAAATATATAAACCACAAGCTCCCCCACATATCTCAGTCCAATTATATATACAATAACTCCATAGAAATCAACATTGTCTTTATCATGACTCCCTTCGACAATGACACCACTATTTTGTGTTTTTCTATAAAGTTCTCGACCAATTGTGTGATACCTACTTTCTCGAGAAATACATGCAGAATATCGAGCAGCACGTCTCGAGGGGCCACGCGCCAGTGCATATAGTTCGTCTGATATATCGTTCGGATTATTCGCATGCATTTGTACAACCTACATATTAAATAAAGTATAAACATTCAACCGTTCAACTATTTCCCTCTATTTTAAATATATTAGTGCAAAATTACATCTGTATTAATGTCATTACCTGTTGTTCGAACCATTTCAGGAACTCATGTTCATGTCTCTGGTCTATATCTTTACTCCCAGTTGTTTGAGCACGTTAATATGATTACTGAAATTAAAAATTACCATAAGTATAAGTATAATTATTTAACAAGTAAATTATTTATAACAAATTAACAATTAAGTTCAACTTACTTCAAGTGGCTCTCTATCTCTGGGTAATTATTTAGTACGTACCACTGAACTTTTTCCAACTCCCTTTCACAGAAATCATAACCGCTCTGAGCGCCAAGTGGACGTACTTATTGGGAAAATACAGAAAATCCGTGCCGTTGTCTTGCTTGGTGAACATCAAAGTTGCTTTCCGGTCGATCAAACCTTGTGTCAACACCGTGGAAGTATTTGGAACATAATGTATGCCACTCATCATCAATATATGTTTCTTCAATTGATCCTTCTGGATGGGCCTTATTACCCACTGTGCGTTTCAACTTTCCAAGAAATCGTTTAATGGGATACATCCACCTATACTGGACTGGTCCTACAAGTCGAGCCTCCCGTGGCAAATGAACAGCTAAGTGAACCATTATGTCGAAGAATGACGGTGGGTAAATACTCTCCAACTTACACAATATTAGTGCAATTTCTCGTTTCATACGGTCCAAAATTTCTACATTCAACATTTTAGCACATAAATCTTTAAAAAATGCATCCAGCTCAGTTAACGCAACCCGCACATCTTTGGTAAAAAACCCACGAATACCAACAGGGAAGATACGTTGTAAAAATACATGGCAATCATGGCTTTTTAGTCTAGTAATTTTTCAGTCATTTGTTCGCACACACCTTGTTAGATTCGAGGCATACCCGTCCGGTAATTTAATCTTCTGCAACCACTCACAAAATGTAACTTTTTCGTTCCTTGACAATGTATACCACCCAAATGGCATGTAAACAGACGAACCAGTTTCTTGCAAGTGCATTTCAGGTCTAATTCCCAACCGCTTGAGATCTTTCCGTGAGTTTATATTATCCTTCATTTTACCTTCAATTGACATCAACGTTCCTAACACGGACTTGCATATATTTTTTTTAATATGCATAACATCGAGACTATGCCGCAATTTTAACTTCGACCAGTAGGGGAGTTCAAAAAATATACTTTTCTTTGTCCAATTCAACTCATTCGTACTCCGTTTTCTCTTCTGTTGTTTTTTACCAAAATCATTACTTCCGACATTCACAAACTGTGCCATAACATCTTCGCCAGACAAGAATGGTGGAGGGGGCCCCCATTCAACAGTGCCATCAAACATCCTACTATTTCCACGCCATCTATGTTCATCAGGTAAAAATCAACGATGACCCATGAAGCATAGTTTCTTTCCATACATAAGCCATTCAGATTGGGTATGTTTGTTACAAGTCGGATATGCCAATTTCCCCTTTGTGCTCCAACCTGATAAGTTTCCATAAGCAGGAAAATCATTTATTGTCCATAACACCGCAACATGCATCTTGAACGACTTGCCTGTTGATGAATCAAATGTTAAGACCCCATGTCCCACAAATCTTTCAATTCTGCTATCAGTGGCTGTAAGTGTATGTCTATATAATTTCCCGATGATCTCGAACCTGGAATGAGCAAACTCATCATGAAATATGGATCTTTCATACACTTCCACGGTGGTAGATTATATGGCATAAGTACAACTGGCCAAGTACTGTGACTAGCACTCATGTTCTCAAACGGATTAAATCCATCTGTTGCTAATCCAAGTCGAACATTACGAGGTTCTTCAACAAACCATGGGTGTTCCAAGTCAAATTCCTTCCAAACTTGAGAGTCTGCAGGATGTGACAACACATTGTCATTCTTAACTCTAGATAATGAGTGTCATGTCATATCCACAACCGTTGAACGTGACATGAATAACCATTGTAATCTAGGTATCAATGGAAAGTGACGTACAACCTTCCGCAGCACATTCTGCTTCTCAGTTGATCATCTTGACTCATGGCAAATGAGGCACTCGTTCAACTGCTCATTCTCTTACCAAAATAACACACAATCATTCTTATATGCATGTATTAGATTATAATAAAACCCGAGTCCTCTTTTCAATTGTTTTGCTTCGTAGAAGTTGCGGGGTAAAATATTGTCTGGTAGAAGTGCCTCTTTAAACAGTTCAAACAACATATTGACAGACTTAATAGATATTCTGCACATGGATTTTATATGAAGCAGTCTAACTGTAAATGACAACTTATTGTGCATTCTAGACCCTCGATATAAGTCACGCTGTGAATCATTCCACAAGCGGGTAAAAATGTTATAGCTCGAATCATTTGAGTTCGATGGATCTATTCCACTTTCATCCATAAACATTCCCGCAGCAATGTCGCCCAGCATTTGCTTCATATCCTCTTCGGGATCGTCACCAACAACCTCAGAATGTGCATCTTCATCAATGTCTTCTTCTTCATATCGAAGTTCGAATGACGTTGGATATGGTTCTCCATGTAAGACTCACTCGGTATAACCTTGGTTAATACCTTTGACAAATAGATGCTCACTCACCACCTCAATCTCATGAGAACGAAAATTCTTGCAAAGTCGACATGGGCATCTAATACGATCGTCACTACCAATTGTATAAGATGCAAACTCCAAAAATTTCTTAACTCCTTCAGCATATATATTGTAATCCTCACTCAACCGATCTCTAACTCGCATCCAACTCTTATCCATGTCTAATAGCCTATTGCAAACAATCACCAAAATCAACAAACAATTAATTATCTAATCTATTATGCAATTTCTTCATTTTACCGGGTAGTTGGTCCTATCCTATTCGGGATTGTAAGATCATAATCGCCAACCTACCAACTATTATCTGTCACGTCTAACAAAATTTTGGCAGCATCTTCCCATAGTTCTCTAAATATGCTCGTTTGGTTATGCACACCGACGAGTAATACATCGATGCACCATTACCAAAACTACATATCTAGAGAACAATAAAGGATGACTCTACCAAAATCATAATGTCGGATGCAACAGATATAGTTTGATAGTTTGCGAGAATGATCTTGCAATCCCAAACTGTCCACTCTGGACAATTCAAGAGATATCAATCAACCGTTCAACATGATTGATAACTCTCGAACGGGTCTAAGGATGACTTATTTAAACACAACAATAATGTAAAACGTTCATAATACAAGATGATACTAGAATAGAATATACGAGAATCTCCAACTATTTTTAAGTCATTTATTAATAATTTAAGTTAATTCTAAGATAGTTTTTCTAACTATTATCTTTTAAGTATTAATATGAGTTTAAGTAATTCTTATGTTTATTATTTTTAAGTCATAACATATAATAAGTTTATTAATAATTTAAGTTAATTGTAATATAGTATTTACAATTATTATCTTTTACGTCTAAATATGAGTTTGATTAATAATAATTCTTATGTTTATTATTTTAAAGTCATTTATAATTTAAGTTTATAAATTTTTAGTGAACCATTCTTATAATATAGTTTTTCTAACTATTATGTTTTAAGTATTAATATGAGTTTAAGTATTAATAATTCTTATGTATATTATTTTTAAGTCATAACATATAATAAGTTATTATTTAACATATTGAGCACAACCGTTCAAACACTTAAATGACTGTTCGAATTCTTCTATGCGTTCGAACGTAATATTACCTCGTTTGAACGCTATCAACCCAGAAACCAGTTAATCGAACCATGCCAAACACAATCTCCCTTTCATTACAAACTTATATTCATAAAACACTACAAACCATGCCAACCACTACAAACTCATGCCAAACACATTTTTTAAACACCTCTAACCAACATATTTTGTGTTTAATCTAATAAACCCTTACACAATATATAAACTATAAAATCAATAAACTATAAAATCAATAAACTATATACACCTACACAACTACATATTTTGTGTTTAAATACATATAAACAACTACACAATGCAAGTGTTGTGTTTAATCTAATAAACACCTACAAAATATATATAAAATAAATAGTATCAAATCATGTATAATTTGAAGTTAAATGAAAAAAGAAAGACATACCTTTAAGTAAAATTAGTGTGCAATCCTCTTTCCAATATAATAGACTGAATGATTGTGTAAAAATGATGGAAGAATTTGGAGAGAAAACGGAGAAGAAAAGAAATGAGGGAAGAAAAATGAGGAACTGAGGCGTGCACTGAGATTTTAAGTTCTGATTTACCGTTCGAACGTAAATAAAGTATCGGCCGAACGAGAAATTGGTGAGCATGCCAATTTTCCCGCGAGGTCCAATTCCTCCAAATCCATTCGAACGGTTACAAAAAACATTCGAATAGTATTCTACAGTAGGTAATTGTGGGATTTTTTCCCACCACTGCCAATAAACCATTAATATCCGTTCAAACGAACATAAAGCCTTCGAACGGATATTTCTAAAACGTTCGAACACATTTCCTTATGTGTTACAATATATTTATTTTCATCATTATATGAAAACTATTAGTGTATAATATATGTATAAACTAATATATTATGATATATACTATTATGATATATATTAGTTAAGTATAAACTCATATAATATAATATACTATATACTATATAATATATTATACAATATATGAGCAAACTATATAGTCATACTATTATATAGTTAAGTACTATATACTAATATAGTTAAGTACTATATACTATTACTATATATGAGCATATATATATATATTATATACATATATTATATACTATTAATATATAATATATTAATACATATTATATACTATTAGTATATATATTAGTAATATATGCATTAGTAATATATTATGATATATATTATTATGATATATATTAGTTAAGTATAAACTCATACTATTATATAGTTAAGTACTATATACTAATATGGCTAAGTACTATATACTAATATGGTTAAGTACTATATACTATTACTATGGGCATATATATATATATTATATATACATATTATTATATACTAATAAGATATAATATTATTATATTATATATTATATACTATTACTTATATATATTTTTTATATTATAGTCATAATATATTATATATAAATAATACTATTACTATATATTATTTAAGTATAAACTTGACTAATATATATTATAGTATAATATAAATATAATATAAAGTTTTGACAAAAATGTTCGAACGATAAATAATAACGTTCCAACGGTTATGGATCTAGGGTTAAAAACGTTCAAATGTTTAAATATTACGTTCGAACGGTTCTGGACGTATAAGTTACCTCGACCAGTTCCACCTCCACGCCGCCGTCCCCACTGTTTGAAAAGGAGCTCACACGTTTGAACGCCGTCCGTACGCCGCCGTCTGCCGCCGTAATCACTGTCTACGTCATCCTCTCCTCCCCACGAGCCAAGGTATGTAATTTATATTTTATTTTACCGATTATTTTTTTAGTTTTTAGTTTTTTTTTTAGAAAAATTGTATTTTTTCATTAAATCCACCGTAGAACACCACAAATCCACCGTAGGATGTTTAGAAATTAAGAATATTATGTATTTTGTCGAAGAAATGCACGAAAACGATGTGTTTTTAAGCGTTTCGATGTCCACTGAGTTGACTCAGCCATGAACGAGTCAGATCTGTTTTCCGTTCGAACGCTTATATAATGCGTTCGAACGACGTTTCCATAACCGTTTAAACACTTTTTAACTGTTTGATTGGTTTGCAGATTTCCGTTTGACCACTTTTTAAATCGTTCGAACGTAAATCTTTAATTTTTATTATATTGTTATTAAATTGTTTTTATCGTTTCACTTATTTGTTCTATCAATTAATTTAATTTCTATTAGTGTATAATTTTGTAAATCTTTTATCATATTAAATTTTATCACTAATGTTGAATATATATTTTATTTTTAAAATTTCAGGTTATTATAATGTCTTATAGGGGTCGTAAACGTGGTAGATCAAGAGAACCTTCCATCCAAACCGTTCGCGAGCGGACTGTTTTACTTGAGCGACAGGTAAATCTGTCTGATTTTGCGGCTCTTATATGAGAGGGTCATTCCCTCCCATAAGTATTCAATGATCGTGGTTGGGCACCAATCTTAGATCAGCGAGAAGAAGGAACTGAGCTGCTTTCCTATATTGAGATCGTTGCTGAGTTCTATAAAGAGCTCGGTGGTGCCAGCCCAGACGATGGAGGGGTATACAGGATCTGTGTCCGAGGAGCGCCTGTTATATTTTCAGCGAACGGACTCACTGCATTTCTCGATATTCCTAGGCTGGTCGATGCCTATCCGAACCTGCCGCCTAGAGAGTCTAATCCTTTAGGTGATGCAGAGATGTCTTAGGACGACCCACCAGTTTACACAGATGAGATCGATACACTTGCTAATCACAAGATCAGAGACTTGATTGTTGGTTAAGATTCCTCTCTGCCAAGATTTTTACGTTCAAACGGAAAAATTTTTTTGAGACGCTTTAGTTTGTCACAGAAAATACTGTTCAAACGAATTGTTTTACGTTCAAACGATTTCTTAACGTCATCAATTTTTTGGGATGAAATTTCAATTTCGTCCCAAAAAATGACTTTTAGGGAAATATTTTCATCCCAAAAAATCGATTTTGTTGTAGTGAGTAACAATATCTGATCTTTGCCTCCCCTTGATTCTCTAGTTGTAACTTCTAATGATCCCTAATTCAACAACTCTACAAGGGATATTTATATCACTACAAGAAAAATGAGCATTTGTGATGGATTATTTGCGATGAAAATAGACTTATTTTAGCAGAAAATAGTCATTTTTACAAGAATTAGCTAGCTATAAATAAACAGCTTTTTGTAATGTATATATGTGTATGTATATATGTGTGCTGCACCGAATAGAGTACAAGGCAAAATCACAACAATGATCTCTATATCCTGACATGAATTCTGTCATTTTGAAGATAAATATGAAACTAGTCACCTCGATACAAACCCACTCCTGCATTCTCCATTTGGAATGCAGTTCCTTCCGTACCCCAGTCTGGTCATGATGTGATCTTCAGCAGCTTGAGCTCACGGAATGCCTAAATTTCACTTCAGTCACTAGTTTAGACAACATATCTACTACATTTTTTTGGTATATACCTTCAAAAGATTTATCTCACCTTCAGATACAAACGTATCTAATGGTATTGCACTGCGAGATGCTTCGTTCTTGCATAATAAATTACCTGATTTCTTGCTAGAATAAATCAATTAAATAGGCCATACTTATCCTGGTATATATAATATTGCTACTACAACTAAAAAATGTTGATGCTTCTTGTATACATGCCTAGTTGACTTAGAAGCCATTCCCTCCATTTTGCCTCCTTGGCTACTTCTATGGCTACCTAATATTCAACCTGACAATGCTATCACCATCTGAATTCTAGACTTCTAGTTGATTGCAACTTTAACAAGTGCAAATACATGTCCTGTTGTGGACTTTCGCTTATCATGATCATAAGCATAGCCTAAATCCACGTATCCAACTACATGTTTTTGATGCCTCATTCTTTATCTCAAACAAGATGCCAAATTTCCTCTTTCTATTCAATTATCTACATGTTTTGACATGTATCACGATGCTAGTATCATGTGCAATCTTGTGGAGTATACTGCCCCATGGATACATCAAAAGGCCCAACTGCACCGGTAGGCTTGGCTTTATTAAAGCTAAACTTCTTTTAACACCTTTTACAATGTACTTTTCTTGAGAAAATCAGTCTCCCACTGTTTAACCCAACTTATAATATGCCAGTGTTTCTACATCCGTCAATTTCTTAACGGCAATCAACATGGCATCGATATATAATAGCAATCAATTGTTTCTGCCTCAATCCTTATCTCCATGCCAAAAGTCTTCCCTTTTTTTTTTAATATCCATTTGCACCTTTAGGCTTCTTTCCCTTGGAAGTTCTACTAACTCTCATGTCTTGTTCCTTTGTAGCGACTCCATTTCTTCAATTATAGATGTCATCAATTTTATCACCTTCATTTGTTGCTGTTAGGGGTGAGCACCGACTTAGTCGGAGTTGGATTCCCTAAATCCAACTCCGACTATGACTCCAATTCTAACTCTGACTTGTCACAACGGAATCGGAGTGGAGTCTAATTTAGACTTTCAATCTTGGGCTTTTTTATAGCTTTATATTTAGCCCATTTTAAAAAAGAATTTTTTGTTTGCTTTCAATTTTCAATTTTTTCAAAAAATTAAAAACTAAAACTAAATCATTCACTGCTAATTTATTTCTATATTAATATCTAACTTATTTTTATACTAGACTTATACTATAATGTCTAATTACATATTATCATACTATGGTATTACCTATTATTTTTAGTATCTAATTGCGCGTTATTATACTATAGTATTGCATATTATTATATTATACTAGTGTCTAACTTATTTATAACTTATTTTTACACTAGACTTATTTCTAGTATCTAATTACATGTTATCATACCTTAGTAAATTAGTATTATGTGTTATTAACTTATTATACTAGACTTATTTAAATACTAGTGTCTAACTTATTTCTATACTTGATTATGTATAGTAGTAATTATATTATGATGTGGACAGATACTAAACTATCATTAGTCTATTTATATTATAGTATAAGTATATTATTTTATAATAATTAGCTCATACTAGTTATATATTATATATTGAATTTAACTATATAAGTTCTAGTTATATATATAACTATACTATTATATAATAAATATATAGATAAATACGAATTTTTATAACATATATACAATATCGGAGTCGGAATAGGAGTCGAAAGGCAAAGTCGGGAGTTGGAGTATAAAGTCGGAGTCGAATAGGATCGAAGTCAGAGTCGATCCAGCGATACCTCTGACTCCAGCTGAAAAATGAAAAAAAAAAACATCGACTCCATTTTGTCGGAATCGGAGTGGAGTCGGATTTTCAAATTTCTGCTCAACCCTAATTGTTGTTGCTTCTTGAAATAGAAAAAGGATCTCTATTACTTGTGAATAATGCAAAAGAAGCCATGTCATCAAACCATATCTAATTGGAACTGTAGGCTTATGTTTAGGCTTTCCTTTTGCAATGTTGTATGATGGGGTCTATCATTATCATTGTTGGATATGTCATCCTGAGGAAGTTGCTGCAACTCATCATCCTCCTAAGAATTACATGATCATCAATTTCCACTTGAATAATTTTCTCCTTCGCGCTTGCTTCCTAGTTTCCTGCTCACTTTCCTCACCATCATGCTAATTGCTTGTTCTGATCTGTATGTAAGCCTCATCAAACCTGAGAAAGATACATCTCTTTGAGTTAGGATCAAGCTTAATTCTTTGCATGCTTTGAATGCGAACATGTTCAGAGCATTCAGAAAATCCTAAGGTTTGAGTAATTTATCCACACCTCCTCAGGTATCCATAAATCAATCATTGTTGATTGAGACCAACTCACAATATTGTTAACTACTTCAACACAAAAATCCTTTTCTAATCATGCGTTTAGTTTCATCTCCTCAATCTCTCAAGGAAAGTTCAATTTATCATTTGATCTGCTATTGATAAGTTATGTTGCGGAGTTGCAAAATTTTTGAAGTGACGAAAAATCCTTTCATTCTTGCAATAGTCAATAACCTCTTGAGATTTGTGTTCCATGCCATTGTCGGATCTCAAACATTTCAACTATTTTTTTCTTTGCTTCTCAACTTTGGCCTTCCACTGCAAATCATGAAGACTTTTCACTTTTGCTTCATGAAGTACACCCACACTTTCCTTTAGTAGTCAGCTATGAAGGCCACATAAAACTCTCTGCCAGCTTGCCTTTTGACAAAACTGGTGCTAGCCCCATACCTCTGTGTGAATTCCTGTGCTAAAGTTAACTCCACTATTTCTTGTACATGCAATATTTGCATAATTCCATCTTGCAACTTGTGACACCATTCAACAAATTCCTATTATAAAGGTTAAGCATGCCTAGCTCACTCACTAATATGTCCCAACTACATGTGCTATAACTATGTATCACCTTTACTACAAATCATCTTGGATAGATACAACTGCTCCACCTAAAGGCATTTCCTATAAGCTTGTACATATTTCTTGCTTTAAAACCTTTCATCACCAGTATTACCCCTTTGATGAATCTTAACACTTTTCCACTGTACTTGTAACCATTTGAGTCCAAGGCTAGCTCAATGATATTAATTAAATTCTTTTTCAATCCTTGAATATTCCTGAGTACTCCTGTAAGTGTTTGAACAATAATATCAAACATCCTAATCTTTTACATTCCCAGTTCCAATAATCCTGCAAATAAATTTATTTCCCATCAATACATTTTCACTTTTCAAAGGACTCATTGATGGTGTCAAAGTAGGCTTTACTTAACACATGCCATGAACATGCAGAATCTAGCATTCATGAATCACCAAGATAATTAATGTCTAAGATAACATATAACACATCTCCTCTTAACTCATTCAAATTCATCCTCCACCATGCTATCTTGAACTAAAGATGGAGCCTTTCATTTCTTCTTCTCTATGTGCTACATACATTTTGGATAGTTTCATTTATGTGATCTAGGTTTTAGCATAGTAGCATTCAAGCTTCTTCTGCTTGCCCTTTGACTTTGTTCGAGACCTATCCCCCTTCAATCTATCGTCCTTCGGTCGAACTTGTCCCAATTACCCTCTTCGATCCCAAGGGCTTCAAACTGTAATTCCTCCATGATGGATTGCTCCCCCTTCTCATGAGATAAAAGGGCTGCCATGATATCATCCATCTCTAGGGTGTCCTTCACATATATATAACAGCATAGGAACTAGATGGCCATATGATTGAGGAAGAGAAGCCAGAATCAAAAGAACCTTATCCTACTCCTATCACAACTTTAACATCCATGCTAAATAACAACAAAATCAGTTTGTTAAACTTATTTAGATGATCGAACAAATCGATATGACCCTGATCTACCATCCAGAGGTACTATACAACTGATTTATTAGGAACAACAAATTTTCATGTATAAATTTTCCAATTTCATTAATAGTTTAAGGGATCGTGACTTCATTTGCAAGACAGACTTAGATATATAGAGCTTACCACCTTTAATTCCAACTCTTCTCAATCATCTTCACTCACGTTTTATCTGATTTCTTTGATTTTTTGTATTACACCCGATTTAAACCTTGTTGCACCAACATGTCTTTAACCATTCTTTGCCATAAACCGAAGCTACCCTCTTGTCAAACTTATCGACTTCAAATCTATTGATCCCTTTTGATGCCATTGAGCATTTTGTGATGAACCCTAGCACTACTGATCTGGTACCACAATTTACTTGCAAACTATCAAGAATGAGAAACCTAGAAAGTTCTTGTATTCATGAATATCGAGACTGCCCAAAATGTCAAAGTCAATCAAATAAAACAATTACAAGTATTTATACTAAGAGCTAAAATAAATGAGCCTAAAGAATATAAAACAAATATAAAGTATAAGATAAAATACAAGTACACGTGTAAAATAACTATTTTATAGCTTAATACCCCCTTCAAGATGGACAGTAAATGGAATGAACTCCTATCTTGGTGAGATAAAAAACTGAAACTGTTGAGAGCCAAGAGGCTTCGTAAGAACATCTGCAAGTTGGTGCTATGAAGCAAGATGAAATGTATTGATGACTCCAGCTTCTATTTGTCTCAAATGAAATGACAGTCTAACTCAATATGCTTAGTCTGTTCATGAAAAACTGGATTGGCAGTGATGCGTAGAGCAGCTTGATTGTCACAAAAAAACTCAGCACTATGAGAATGAGGAATATGAAAATCAGATAGAAGAGTTAGAAGCCAAACTATTTCACTAGTGGATGTCATGGCCCTATATTTAGCTTTAGCTGAAGAACGAGAAACAATCTGTTGTTTCTTAGTTTTCCAAGACATCAAAAAGTCACCGAGAAAAATACAGAAACTAGTGGTAGATCTTCTACTGTCAGGACAAGAGGGCCACTCTAAAGCTGCAAAAGCCTTCATTGTTAGTGAATTCTGAGCTGGGAAAAATAGACCAAGACCAGGAGCATTTTTAACATATTGCAAAATTCTGTGAACTGCATTCAAATGAGGTAGTCTAGGTCGATCCATATATTGACTCTGAACTGAGTAAAACAAATCTGGTCTTGTAATGGTAAGATAGAGAAGCCTACCAATTAACCTCTGAAAGACTATAGGATCTGGCAGCAAGTCACCATCATCTTTACTAACCTTCAAATTTTGCTCCATAGGAAAAGATACTAGTTTACATGCTAAAAAGTCAGCATCTTGTAAAATTTCAAGAGCATATTTTCACTGACATAGTAAAATGCCACTGGATGATCTGGCTACCTTTAAGCCAAGAAAATACTTAAGGGAACCAAGATCCTTGAGCTTGAATTTGGCATTAAGGATTTCAAAGAATTCACAGCCCCCAAATCACTACTAGCTATCAAAATATCATCAATATAAACCAGTAGAGCAATAAAAGAATGACTAGTGAACTTAGTAAACAAGAAATAATCAGATCTGGACTGTACAAACCCCAAATCAAGAAGAGTGGTGGAAAACTTAGAGAACCACTACCGAGAGGCTTGTCTGAGGCTGGACCACACTTATGAGTCTCGCACGGCTCTTTTCTCTCTAGATTTTTTGTCGTTTTGCTAGGGTTGGTGTACTTTTGGCCACCACCTGGCCGCGATGGTGCTTCTGGATCTTTGCCTGTCATGGCGAAGATGCTTGTTGACATTGTTTCGTCTCATCCATTACCTATGCCAGGGGTAGCGGTTCCCATGCGTGAAGCAAAACTGATTGAGGGGGATCTATGTTTCATTTTCAACAAAGAAGAGATCACATGAACGGCGGCTCCGTTTCGCTTCTCAGTAGTGTTAACATTCCAGCGACGTCGCCCTTCCTTGGATATCATTCGGGGGTACATTAAAAATCACTGGGAAGTATCCTCAATGCCGGTTGTTGGTGCCATGAGGAAGGCCTGAAATGTTTTGGTTCGTCTAACTAATGAAGCTAACTTTGTTATTGCTACGTCCAGGGAAGTGATGGATATTGCAAACGTCCCATTGGACTCCATCGTTCAATGGATATGAAGAATCGACGTTAACACTGGTGTGGATATTTTTACCAGGATTACAGCCCCATCTTTTCCATGAGTCTACGTTGAAGGATTTTGCAGGGCCTTATGGTAGATATCTGAAAAGAGATAATGCAACAGCCTACGTTTCAAGGCCAGAGGGTGCAAGAATGTGTGTGGAGATGAACATTTCTAAAGATCATAGGAGCTACTTTTGGATTGGTCCTCCTAATAAAACGGGAATTCATTTCCAAGAAGTGGTCTTTGAAACCTTACCGGCATATTGTTCGACGTGCCGCCTACAAGGTCATTCGAATAGTACGTGTAAAAGGGAAAAGTTACATCTAGGAAATCAGAAAAGGAGTATGCCTCAGGCTAGAGTGGAATTGAAGAGATCTGAGAGACAAAAACAGGTGTGAAAATCAGTCCATAAAATGGACCAAGTGCAAGATCACCAAACGGAGGGAAAGGAAATTGAGCAACCAATTCTGTACGTGATGCAGGATGGGGTGATGGTGTCATCCTTAACAATGGATGATCAAAATTTAAAATAGCAAGAGGGCAAAACACGGTTATGTATTGAAGGAGGAGAGGTAGAACCGAGTATAGGGATATGAATGTGGAAGTGGCTCCGAGTTTGGTAAACATATCTGATTCTCTGAGGAATATACAAGGGGTTGATAATACCCAAGAAGAAGCATCGATACTTTTGGAAGAAATTGTAAATGCTGAATTAGATAGAATCTCTGATCTGGTGGTAGATGGTGATCTTGGAACGAAGAGCGTCATGGGCATCAATGAGCAAGTAGGGGAGCATACGTACATACCATATTCAGGTTCAACTCCTATACGAGAAATGCAATTACAGTATGAGAGTATTCAGATTGTGGGGGAGGACATAGCCAAAGAGTCATCAGAGTTGTGCCGAATAAAGGAGGGAATGACAAAGAGGTTGGATGTTGAGAAAATTAATATGCAGGCTATGGCAACTGAAGCAGAATTGCCCGTTATTACCAATGTGGAAACGGATGTGCTTTCGATGATGGAACATAATGTATGCCAGGAAGGATATGACATCGAAGGAGTTGAAAATATAAAGAATATAGCACTGGAGACAGATCAGGAAACTAAGATGCCGATTGTTAAGTTGAAGAAGAAGAAAAAAGTTACAATTACTCAGTCTTCCAAACAAATTTGATATGTTAGACAACATTTTAGCTTGGAATGTGCGGGGGCTAGGTAGTTTTTTTTTACAATTACAGAAGAACATATTTTGACACGCAACCAGATGTGCTGGCCATTTTGGAACCATTCATAGTTGAATGTTGAATTAAGAAATGGGCAAGGAAGTTGAAGTTTGCTAGTTTCATGACCAACTACCATCAAGAAGGCAAAATATAGGTGTTTTGGTAGAAGGATGTTTTTATGCAAATGGTGTCTAGTACTAAGCAATAGATTTCTGGTCTATATAAAAAAGGTGAGGTAGAGATGTTGCTATTGTTTATTTATGTGAGTTTTTTTAAAGCGGGAGAGTGCACCTTTGGTGAGAATTGGAGACAGTTCAAAGACAGGATATTCCCTAGGTGGCTGGGGGTGATTTTAATGTCATTTAGTACAATCATGAGAAAATTGGAGGTCTGTTAAAACCTCAGGGAGTTAAAGATGATTTTAACCACTATGTAATGAATTGTGGGCTCATGGAGATTCAAGAAGAAGGCTCAAAATATTCATGGTGTAATGGGCAAGAAGGGCGTGGCCGAATATGGGCTAAGTTAGATCGGGTAATTGTTAATCAGGAATTCACATGGAGATTCCCGACTGTGAAAGTAATCACATTGACCAGAAGCACTTCGGATCATTGTCCGCTGCACCTAAAAATTTCACCTGCTAGACAGTTTTATGGTCCAAGGCCTATTTTCTTCCAACTCATGTGGACTACATATGCTCAGTTTCGAGACGTGGTTGCCAATAGTTGGGAGGAAGCTACAAAATTTGATGGGCTCCTGAATCTGGCTGCTAAGTTGAAATGCCTAAAGCATACTTTAAAGGAGTGGAATCGCATGTCCTTTAGGAATATTTTCGCTAATATTTCACGTTGGGAAGACCGGATCATTCAGTTGGAAGGTAAGGTGCTTGAGTTGGATGAGGCAGAGGATGATAAATTGTTACAGGAAGCTCGGAAGGGGCTGCATGATTGGCTTCATAGAGAAGAGATTTTCATGGCTCAAAAGGCTAAAGTGTAGTGGATAAAAGAAGGAGATACGAATACCAAATTCTTTCATGGTATACCCAGGAATCATAGATGGAAGACATGGATTGGGTATATGGAGATGCAAGATGGCCACTTGCTTCAGACCTCGGTTGCCGTGCATGATGGTGCAGTGGAGTTTTTTCAGAAGCTCTTGCAATTTGAGGGCATAACAATGCACAAGGTGAAATATGTAAGTTGATTCAACTGACTGTTTCAGAGGAGGATAATTTTGATCTTGTCAAGATACCTTCCATGGAGGAAACGTTAGCAGCTATGAAGTCAATTCCAGCGGATAGTAGTCCAGGGCCTAATGGATTTGGGGCTAGGTTTTTTTTATCTCCTGCAGGGACATTGTTGGGAAGGATGAGCTTAAAGCAGCCACGGAATTTATTTCAGGCATTCCATTAGGTCCGTATTATACCTACACTTTCTTGGTCCTTATTCCTAAAACAAACCAGCCAGATAGCTTTGCTAAATTTCGTCCGATTAGTTTATGTTTAGTAATTTATAAGTGCTTCTCAAAAATTTTAGTTGGATGAATTCGGCCTTTATTATCTAGCATTATTTCAGAAGAGCAAGGTGTGTTTGTTAAGGGGCGTAGCTTTTTTAGAATGCTTTGTTGGCTCAAGAATTATTGCGTAGCCTAAATAGAAAGACTAGGGGAGGAAATATTATGTGCAGAATTGTAGTTTCTCTGTGATGCTTAATGGAACATACCAAGGGTATTTTCAATCTTCCAGAGGGGTTTGACAGGGGATCCCCTCTCACCATACTTGTTCATTCTAGCGGAGGAAGTGTTCACAAGGATGGTTAAGCAGGCAGTGGATCATCAGAAAATCAAACCGCTCTCAAATCCTAGAGTGAGTACGCAGGTATCCCATTTACTTTATATTGATGATGTTGTGTTCTTTTTAAATGGATCAAAAATAGGTGAAAGGGCTAATGGAATTTATTGATAGTTATTCAAAGTGGTCGGGACAAAAGGTGAACACGGATAAATCTGCCATTTATTTTTCTAATCGTATTTCGTATGCGAGAAAAAAAAGGCTCAAAGGATTACCGGATATGGTCTTGGAAAATTTCCTTGTATATATCTAGGCATTCCTATAGCCTCTTTTGTGATTAGAGTGCGCTGTTTTAAGGATTTCTTAAATAAAGTACGGGCGAAGCTAGATGGCTGGAAAGGGATTCTTCTATCGGCTGGGGGACGCATTGTCATACTTCAACATGTGCTCTCTAGCTTACCTATTCATCTTATGTCAGTGATGGATGTTCCGAAGATGGTCATTAGGAAGCTTAATTTCATTTTCGCTGCTTTCTATGAGGTGGCACGGAAGAGCACTGTAAAAAGTATTGGGTGTCTTGGAAAAAAGTTGCTAAACCAATTCAAGAGGGAGGGTTAGACATTCGTGATTTATGGGGGTCAAAAGGCCATCCGAGTGAAGCTAGCTTGGAGTGTTTTATATGGTAATTCCTTATGGGCAAAATTCAAGAGGGAAAAATATTGTAAAAAACATCATCCTTTTCAAGGAATAGTTCAGTGGAATGCCTCCGCTTTATGGAAGTCAATCTCATCCTATTTTTGGTCATCATAGAGCAATCAAGTTGGCAGATTAATGAAGCACAAATCCCTTTCTAGTGGGAAAACTGGTCTGGTCTTGGCATTTTAGGCAAACAAACAGGTACTGTACATCAACCTAAATTGTTGCTGCGAGAGGTGCTTACTGGAACAGAGTGGAATGAAGATGTACTCACGGCGATGATAGGAAGAGATAAGGCTTGGCACATTAGCTTGAAGGTAAAGCTGGGTAGGCTAGAGATGGAAGACAGGTTGTATTGGAAGCCTTCGAAGGAAAGTAATGTCATTGTGAAATTCGGTTGAGAGCTGTGCCGATCCAAGTATGAGGAAGTCATGTGGGCAAAGTTTGTTTGGGATCCTGTCATTCCTCTCAGAATTTATTTGGTATGCTAGAAAGGGTTACAAGGGGCGTTGAGTATGGACACAAATGTTCAGTGCATGGGCATTTCCTTATGCTCTGCATGTGTGTGTTGTGAGCAGCCAAAGATTGAAACAATGGAACATGTACTGGGAGAAGGGGAGCTCGCGCTGAAGCTGTGGAGGAAGGCATCAGATATGCTTGAGGTCGAATACGAACAGCAGCAAAGTTCGAGGGATCGGTTGTGGACTTGGGTTTATAAAGGTAAACAGTCTTCCCAACTGGAACATCTAAGGGGCATCACGCCGGTTTTTATTGTATGGATTCTTTGGATTCACAGATGTAGGTTGCGCATAGAGGATAGAAATACGTCGATTCAAGCTTGTTGGGAGCAGATACTTTTTTGGTTCAGGAACATATCTATTAAAATGAAGAGGAAGAAAAGACTCATTTTTGCCCATGTTGATATTTTACAGAGGTGTCAGATTCTAGTAGTTGAGGTATATAGTCGTATTCGTAGGCCTTTAATGTAAATTTTAGCATTGTTAGGTCCTTTTGATAAGCAATGAGTTTTTTGTTTATATGGTATTCATTCGCCATAAGTGAGAATTTTTTATTAATAAAACTGGTAAATAGTCACTATTGAACATGTGGCCCCAACTCTTTAAAAAAAAAAAAAAGCTTGGTTGAGGCCATAAAGGTACTTATTCCGCTTGCACATTTGTGATCCCCCTTTAATATGAACACCAAGAGGTAACTTCATGTATACCTCCTCCAAAAGATCA